>BSBM01000160.1:1985000-2177500 GCA_027924585.1 Larix kaempferi
TGAGCTCTATTTATGGAACCATGAGCTCTATTTATGGAACCATGATCATTATTAGTGGAACCATGGGCATTGTTGGTGGAACCATGAGCATTGTTGGTGGAACCATGAGCACTGTCCGTGGAACCATGAGTGCTAGTTATGGAACCATGAACATTATTGGTGGAACCATGAGCATTGTTGGTGGAACCATGAGCTCTATTTATGGAACCATGAGCATTGTTGGTGGAACCATGAGTATTATTGGTGGAACCATGAGCTCTAGTTATGGAACCATGAGCGTTGTTGGTGGAACCATGAGCTCTAGTTATGGAACAATGAGCATTGTTGGTGGAACCATGAGCATTGTTGGCGGAACCATGAGCATTATTAGTGGAACCATGAGCTCTATTTATGGAACCATGATCATTATTGGTGGAACCATGAGCTCTATTTATGGAACCATGAGCATTGTTGGTGGAACCATGAGCATTGTCCGTGGAACCATGATATGTAGTTATGGAACCATGAGCTCTATTTATGGAACCATGAGAATTGTGTGGGGGAACCATGAGTCTTAGTTATGGAACCATGAGATCTAGTTACAGAGCCATGAACATTATTGGTGGAACCATGAGCTATAGTTATGGAACCATGAACATTATTGGTGGAACCATCAGCATTGTTGGTGAAACCATGAGCTCTAGTTATGGAACCATGAGCATTGTTGGCAGAACCATTAGCACTGTCCGTGGAACCATGAGATCTAGTTATGGAACCATGAGCATTATTGTTGACACCATGAGCATTGTTGGTGGAACACAGTTTATTTATGGAACCATGATAATTGTTGGGGGAACTAGGAGCATTAGTTATGGAACCATGAGCTCTAGTTATGAAACCATGATCATTGTTGGTGGAACACAACTTATTTATGGAACCATGATAATTGTTGGGGGACCATGAGCATTAGTTATGGAACCATGAGCTCTAGTTATGGAACCATGAGCATTGTTTGTGGAACCATGAGCTCCAGTTATGGAACCATGAACATTATTGGTGGAACCATGAGCACTTTCCGTGGAACCGTGAGCTCTATTTATGGAACCATGAGTACTGTCCATGGAACCATGAGCACTATTTATGGAACCATGAGCACTATCTGTGGAACCGTGAGCTCTATTTATGGAATGTTGAGGATTATTGGTGGAACCATGAGCATTGTTGGTGGAACCATGAGCTCTGTTTATGGAACCATGAGAAATGTTGGGGGAACCATGAGCTTTAGTTATGGAACCATGATATCTAGTTATGGAACCTTGAGTCCTATTGGTGGAACCACGAGCTCTAGTTATGGAACCATGAGCACTATTGGTGGAACCATGAGCTCTAGTTATGGAACCATGAGCATCATTGTTGGAACCATGAGTTCTATTTATGGAACCATGAGCACTATTGGTGGATCCATGAGCTTTATTTATGAGCATTGTTGGTAGAACCATGAGCTCTATTTATGGAACCATGAGCATTGTTGGTGGAACCATGAGCTCTAGTTATGGAATCATGAACATTATTGGTGGAACCATGAGCACTATCCGTGGAACCATGAGCATTTTTTATGTGACGATGAGCATTATTTGTGGAACCATGAGCATTCTTGGCGGAACTATGAGCTCTATTTATGGTTCCATTTTTGGTTCCATAAATGTAGCTCATGGTTCCACCAACAATTCCTACGGTTCCATAAATAGAGATCATGGTTCCACCATCAATGCTCATGGTTCCATCAATAATTCTCATGGTTCCATAAATAGAGCTTATGGTTCAATAAACAAATCTCTTATTTCCACCAACTGTGCCCATGGTTCCACCAATAATGCCCATGGTTCCACCTTAAAGCAGATCTAGAAAAACAACCACCTTCAACTCATAATATGGTTCTGGGTTTTATTTGGGCCCTA
Organism: Larix kaempferi; assembly: GCA_027924585.1. NCBI lineage: Eukaryota > Viridiplantae > Streptophyta > Pinopsida > Pinales > Pinaceae > Larix > Larix kaempferi. The sequence continues at coordinate 1,986,938 of BSBM01000160.1, forward strand.
CAAGTGGCATGTCAACAGTGTGACATGGTGTTTCCACATGGATCCCAAATGATGTGGAGATGCGACATGGAGGATGTCTTGAACCTTTTGTGGATTTTAGCCAAGTTCTGCAAAAAAGAAGAAGCTTTATCTTGTGCCTTATTACGAGTCAATTTTGTTGAACCGATTCAGGTTTTGTAGGAGAGCCATCTCATCCCGATTTGCTTATTTCTTCACTCAATTTATTAGGTCGACATGAGAAGATCCCTTCCGGAGGACCATTGTTCATTGCTTATTCCTTCTCTCCGAAGGCACTCCAGAAACCGATTGTTAATGCATCTCGGTGCCCTTCGTAGGAAATTTAGACATAGCATTTGTACACGTCTCAAATGACCAGCATTTACAAACATCCATCCCACGGACATTAGGCCACCATGCGTTGCCTCCATGCAAAGTGGTGTAAGAGCAAGAAACAATGCCCTTCTAAGTTTAAAAATAGGTTTTCAGGTTTTCACTTTACTTCAATTTAGTATTGCTAATTTTTTTTAATATTTTTCTAAAATTTGATATATATATTTGTTATTAAATAGGTATTTGTTTAATTGTATCAAGTTTTAATTATTTAAGATCTTTGAAATTAAAATAAAATAATAGTTCTATTTTAATTTTACATTTAATAAAAAATGGTTAAATATAGTTTAGAATTATGGTATCTATTTCTTTCACATTATTATGAATAATGAATATGAATTATCATTATTTATTTTAAATTAGACATAGACTTATGAGCATTGTTAGTGGAACCATGAGCTCTAGTTATGGAACCATGAGCATTGTTGGTGGAACCATGAGCATTGTTGGTGGAACCATGAGCACTGTCTATGAAACCATGAGCTCTAGTTATGGAACCATGAGAATTGTTGGTGGAACCATGAGCTCTAGTTATGGAACCATAAGCGTTGTTGGTGGAACCATGAGCGTTGTTGGCGGAACCATGAGCACTGTCCGTGGAACCATGAGCTCTAGTTATGGAACCATGAGCATTGTTGGTGGAACCATGAGCTCTAGTTATGGAACCATGATCTCTAGTTATGGAACGATGAGCATTGTTGGTGGAACCATGAGCGTTGCTGGCGGAACCATGAGCGTTTTCCGTGGACCATGAGCTCTAGTTATGGAACCATGATCATTGTTGGTGGAACCATGAGCTCTAGTTATGGAACCATGAGCATTGTTGGTGGAACCATGAGTGTTGTTGGCGGAACCATGACCACTGTCTGTGGAACCATGAGCTCTAGTTATGGAACCATGAGCATTGTTGGTGAAACCATGAGCTCTAGTTATGGAACCATGAGCTCTAGTTATGGAACCATGAGCATTTTTGGTGGAACCATGAGCATTTGTTACACCTAAAATCTCCTCATCATTAAATCTAGTGTATACATCCCTGAAGTACCTTGATTAAGTGATTGACCTGGAAGGGTTTGCACATATTTCTACTAGGTTTTGAGAGGTCGTCGCAAGCTGCACATAGGAAACATGCGATGTCGCACCTTACCTCATTACAGGGTGCAACTAAGTCAGTTAATGGGAAAAAATAGCTTCTTTGAGTTCATTCTCAAAGGTTGTTGACTTGGATCCTTATCCTTGACCTATTGGGGGAGCTGGCCTTCGGTTCCTAACTCCTTGGAAGGATCCCCTATCTCTCTCCTACCCTATCTCAACCTATCCTATCCATATCCTATCCACTTAGTCCTATTTAAATGAAGCTCACTCCCATACCAAGGGAGGAAGTCTATGGTATCCATATGCTGGTGAAATCATCCCTGGAACATCTCCATTCACCTATTGGAGGACTCATACTTCCTTGGAAGGATATGGAAAATGGATTGGATGGAGAAGGGCTGCAGCATTAAGCCTCGGTTGTAGTTCTATGTCTCTTCCATGTATTTCCCTATCTATAGTAATACAAATGCTTTCCACCAATATTGTTAATGTGTGATGATATTGAGTATTTTACTTGCTTAACTGTTTACTTAGATCTCTTATTGTATAGATGCTCTTTACTCATGTTATGTTGTTTCTCGTGTCTTAACAGGTCTCATGTCTTTACTCCCATTATGTATTATACCCACAAATTATTCATGTATACTAATCATCAAACCCGTCTTGGCATTGATTCCATGTTGTATTGAGATAATGCCCTGAGCATAGGGATGGCCACCTCATTTATATTTGAGAATGTATACACTTGTTTGCATGTATCTCCTTTGTATCCTCCTCATGGGGTGGGACTAATAATAATACCACCCTATTTTTCTATTTTCTTAGGAGGGTCGTTCTTCACACTATTTCCCTAATTGATGTTAATTGAATTTGTTTCCAACACTCCCTTGTTGAATTTACCTTATAAGCTAAGTTAATCAAGGTAGAAAATATATCATTCATGGCTTTTAACTTTCTTAGGGTATCTTCAATAGCTCCTAAAATAAAATAGTGCTATCCTATTTGTTGATTGTCCCAAGCCATTTGCACCAACATGCCCACATACACAGTGTTCCACAAGATAAATGTTGCAGTACTCTATTCAACCACCCACATTATTGTTAGTATTTGTAGCTTGGACAGGAACTTCTGCATAGGCCAAGTGTCGAGCATACATAAGCCGTCCATAAGACCTCTCTAAGAACTTGCTTAAGAGGAAAAGTGAATTTTATGTTATAATTCCTAATAGGTGACTTAGTTTGTGACATTGAAATATTAATTTGTGGCCATAGATCTTAAGTGGTCTAAAATCACTTAGGAGATATGGAGGGCCCATGGTATTTTAGTCATTGTAATAATATAAAATGAAGCCTAAGGAGAGGAGGTGATACAATAGACACACAAAATGAGTGAGTGAGATCTCATTGAGTGGGTGGAGAAGTACTTCCATACACGTGTGTAGGGAAGGGGCTAAAGAAATGAGCAAGGGGCAGCTGAGGGTTAGAAAACAACAAGACCGAAGCCGACTGATCTTGAGGTGTGAAGGCTAGAATTCTATCATTGTAATTCCTAAATGAGCTGCATTATCCTAGGATGGGAGCCCATGACTTTTATAAGTTGGTGTTTTCTAGAGTAAATTTAATTGTCAAATGTGTGTGATTAACTATTTTTTTGTTGTTGTGTGATTTGTTAGATCTCAGTGTGTTTTTAGTTAACAATTTTTAGTAAATTATTTGGAACTGTAAATCAGATTTGCAATATGAAAATTAACATAACAAAAATATGTGCATGTTTTGTATTGATCAATCTCTAATAAAAAACATGTACAATAGCTTATGTGTCATTACCTAAAAGAATGTACATTGAAATAAAGTCATGATATATGTATGATTCATCAGGGTTGGATTGTGCTTTGTATTGAGATACGAATGAAGTAATTATGCATGACATTACCTATAGTGATACAATTGGACATTTTGATTGATGGTCTCTTCTAGTTAACCACAAATTATTGTTGAAATTGTGTTCCAGGTAAGCATATTTACACAAGAAATAGAGAATACCCACTTCTAGTTAGAACATAGTATGTATTGTTTAGTTTAGTATCCAATCTTATAAAGTTCTACTTGGTTGGAAACCTTAGAGTGCATTGGTTTCATTTATTAATCCAAATAATGTATGTTGTTTATTTTGGCTTGATGGTAATAAAGTGTTGAGCCTCAACTTTTACCATAAATACATATGGGGAACTTAGTTGGCATCGATATGTCCACCACAAGCAAAGTAACCAAGCAATGAAATACTATGGGAAACTAAAAGTTGAAGCCTTGAAACCATTTTAAAGAAAGGCCCATCCTCTTATGCTTATTGGCGGTTAGTAGATGAGAAAGTTTTCACTCAGGGTTGCACCATGAATAAGGAATCTCCCCACAGATCTATGTTGGTCAGGTATGTGGTCTATAAGTCTTGTGTTTATGGATCAATAAAATAAATTATTACTTTGAACACTAGAAGCTTTCTAGAAGAAGATGCCTTGAAAGAGAGTACATTCGAAGTAAACCATAAAATAGAGGATGAACTTGATATTTTCGTATAGTTGTAGACAAAGACTGAATTTGAAACATTTATAGATATTCATGATGGGGACAACATAAGTAATGAATACATTCCTGAACCATTGTAGAGTTGATGATGTCCTTGTTGTGTAATGAGCCATTATTAAATAGTTGTTGTAGTTATGCAATAATTTTTGAAGGAAGACAATTTGGTTTGTTGATTTTTGTTCAAGAACAATATTGAAGAAAAGTTAATAACAAAGGGAATTTTTCATAGTAAAGAATAACTCTAATGTCGAGCTTGTGTGTTGCAGCAAAGCCATTTTTGTTTTGACAAATTGCAAAATGGAAGTAAGCTAAAGCTTGCATTTGTGAAGTCGGTGTAGATAAAGCGCCATAGCATGAACATTAGACATGAATAATTAAATTTTTTAGGGAGGATGGGGAAATAGTGAACCCTCTTCAAATACTATAGCGAAAGGTAATAAAATTTTAGAAGTTTGATGACATGATGAATGGCAATGAAAGTTTGTAGAAGATTAGAAAGTTACTATCGAAATGAATGCAACTAAACAATAGTGAATAATGCAATGTGGAAGAAGAGACACAAAATCATTCAACTAGAACCCTTTGGGCAACATGTTAAACTTTTCTAACTATGGGTATATGGAGCATCCAAGAACTCGAATCAATTCTACATGATTTTGAGTTTCCAAGTGTAAGTATATTAGAATTGTATTCTTACAATATGAATACTAGATTATGGAAATGATAAAATTGAATTGTATTCTTACAATATGGATACTCGATTATGGGCATGATAAACTTATCCATGATTTCCATTTTTCCCTCCCTCTTAATGTATCTTGGTGAAATAGGAAAAGAGTGGACTAGCCAGGGCCTAGCTTAGGTCAAAATTAATCAAGAAGTTTTATAGCGGACTATGTATGATCATTAAACTAAAGTTCATGGGTAGATAGGTTAAAAGCATGGCATGAACACAAAACAAAGAACAAAGTGACATGTGGATTGATGAATATTATGCAAGTGATAATTTTGATTGATTTTCTATAACAACATAGATTCATCTTAAACCTGGATCTATTAAGCACCTAGAGGGATCCAATTTCTTGAGGTATTAATTTTTTTATCGTAAATTTTTTACACATCAAGAATGAAGATATTAAGTGGAGAGAGGAGGTTTTCACCAAGAAAATGTTGACTTTAATTGGTTAGTAAACCTTAAGTGATGAGTAGTATGACTTTTAAATCATTATTTACTTTTAGGATAGAGTTAGGGGGATTTTGTGTGGGGATTTGAGTGTGGGAATTGATTTATTACTACCTTTTATGTAGATCTAATCATGACTTTTTGAACATTTTAAAGTCCATTTCATGAAGAGAAATAGTTATGTTTGTCAACAAGGAGCGCAAAACAAGAATTTATTTCATGACTTCAAAATTCTTCAATTTATTTTATTGTAATTGGGGTAGTTTTGTTGTAAGCTGTATGGTTGTTTTGATTTATTTAATGGTGAGACCAAGGAGAAGAATGTTGTCCTTGGCACTTTGTAACTTCGTTGGTTTTTAGGAGGTTGTCAGCTCTTTGTACCATACATTACATTCACCTTAACAAAGTTTGGAAGTTTGATACTTAGTGTTAGTTGGTTTCTTTCAGGTACATTGTTACAGTGTTGTCATCATGCTAATTAAATAAATATGGTTGAGTGTGATTTAGTTGGGTAGTTATTGGAAGTTGGATACTTAGTGTTAGTTGAACTTGTTCATATCTCACATAGTTAAGATTAAAGTGAAAATGTGTTTGTCACATCACATAGATTGGTGTACAATGGATGTGACAATCATTTTTCTATATTACTCTTATTAAAATGGAAAAAATATTAATAATTTTACCATTTCTAAATTATTTGCTATAACAAACTAAACTTGTAATTAGACAAAAAGTTAACACCTAAAGGTAGGTTACATCGTGCCAATTTATTACCTATTGATTAGAATAATAACAAAACTAAACTTGTAATTAGACAAAAAGTTAACACTAAAAGCTAGGTTACATCATGCCAATTTATTACATATTCATTAGAACAAGATCTCTTAATTAGTCACATGTTACAAAAAGTATATTATTTTTCTGAATCAATTTCTTTAATGTAAAAATTTATTATTATTATATAAACATATAATTATAAGTCTCCTAAATCTATATCTAATTGTGATATAAGAAAAATTATATACCAAATATATATATATATATATATATATATATATATATAAACAAATTTTATAAAAATAAAAATATAATACAATTTATATATTTTGAAATATAGCATTAAATCCAATTAAATTTATATAATTTAAATAAATTTTATAAAAAAAAAATACAATTTATATATTTTGAAATGTAACATTAAATCCAATTAAATTTTTATAATTCAATATTCACGGCAATTTCCAAACTCTCTATTTTTAATATACAATAAAATATGAATTCTCTATTTATATACAAATTGACATTTATTCTAACAATAATAAAACATGTAATTAATATAAATAATAATAATATTAATTATTAAAAATTAGTATATATAATAAAATTACTATTAAAAAATACTATATCACATAAATGAGTGGTTCATACAATATAGCATATACTTCAGCATTCACGACCATTGTAATATTTCACCTAAAATTTTATAACAAGCATAAATTAAATTAAAGATTCATTCACGGAAATCACTAATTACAATGAGAATTTTGTAATATTTAAAGCACAAGATCCCAACGTGAGGTTTAGAGAACATATTCATTAGAGGGCCAACACGTAGCATATAGTAGGCATCATTATGCTCTTGATGATTCTCTGAATATACACACCTGGGCAATCCATAACTGAAATGAAGGTAAACTAATGAGGGTTAGGATTTAATTGAACCAATTTGTTAAACACTGAGTCCATAATGCATACAACACAACCAAACTTGTAAAAGAAACAGTAAGGTGACAATTTTACCTCAAAAAGTGTCGACCTGAGAGTTTTTCAATTTTTTGTTGAGTGAGCTCAAAATACTTCATTCCCTCAAAGCGGTCACAAAGTAGCAAATGGTATAGCCAGGGAAGCCTCACGAATGGAGGGCCTCCAGAGGTCATCAACATCACTTGATGAGGATAAGAAAGTGAGGAGTGAAACGAAATCCAACATTTCAAGACGTCAAATGGATGTCATGGATCGCCTTGCATTGAGTCTACCAGCAGTCGAGTAAAGAGTTGTATGAGGGATCCAGGTGGAGAGTATTTGGTTTACAAATTACAGATAGTTGGTTTCCAAACTAGGGATAGAATCACACAAAATCCAATCAAACTCGATCGGACATGGCTGGCGGATTAGACTGGGCTAGTTGCATATTTGACATTTCCTTTTCCGTTGACGGAGCCAGTGGATGCTCATGAGCATCCATTTTCAAGTGTAGACGAGAAACTTTATTCAGCTTCAATCCAATTCCTCCCTCGGTGGTGGATCAGATACTACATGCAATATTCCATTAGTGCAAACAAAACCTGGTTTCTATGGTCAATTTACTAGAACAGAGAATCCTACGAGACCTGTAACTTCAGCATAGTCTACAGAGAAAGATAAATCGGTTTCGGTGGAGGAATTCAAAGCATGACTGAACTGAGTTGTGAACGGCAAGAAACATGCAGAAATATTTTGGATGAGAAATTGTTGGGATTTTCATATATCAGAAATCTTGTAGAGGCCATTCATGGGATTTTGCTATGAGGATGGAAGTAATCATTAGCTCCCATGAATTGACTTGCACTTTCCTCTTGTCTTCAAGTTCATGGCCATCATCCCTGCCATTAATCGACCTCATATCTAACTATATATATATATAACACGCCTGCATGAATTCACATTTAAATGAGCAAGGTGGAGGCCATGGCCATCATCGACTCCCTAACCAGCATTGGCACTGGCACTAACTGAAAGCGAAACCACTTAGAGAATTGGCTAGCTAAGATGAAAGAGGCCTTCATAGGCTGAATATTTGCCATGATAAATAGATCGACTCCTCCCAACCAAAATACAGTTTCCCAACAATGAGTGGCATCGGTGACTACTTTGTCACTGAATTCAAACTTAAATTTGCCTAGCATCCTCAAATTCAAATTCAAATTTAAATATGCCTCGAATTCTGAAATGAAAATGGTGCCCTCAGAAAATTGATAAGCGAGATGTAACCATATGCACTGATAACATGATGGGAAATTAAAGAGGAACTGACAGATACAACTGACTGTGAGATGTGATGGAAGGTTTCCAACGCCGCAGATTCGATAGCACGTTTTTGGTCACCGGAGCAGACGAGCATCCATGGATGCCCATACTCATGCCATGGCGAAACTTATGCCATGGTGGAACTCATGCCATATGTTATAGATGTATGCGATATGCCTCTGACACCATACAAGCAAGCATTAAATAAAACTCTGTCTATTCAATAAGGCTCGCCTAATTTTACTAGGTAACCCTTTTTATACCCCCTCAATACTTATAAACCCCCCATTCCATACATCACCCCCCTAATACCTACAATATATTGACCTTATTTTTCACAATTAAAAAACTGCCCTTTATGAATGAACATGATAAGATATTGGTCAACAAGGTGAATCCCTCGTGCTTATCATTTAGTTTCTCCTTGGGTATTCTCCATAAAAAATTAGATATTGGTACCATTGACATCAACTCTTTGTAGGGGTTCTATGTAGACCTTTGAGTGCGATACAGGTATTGTAGGTAGGTTTTTTCCACTGGAAATATGTATGGACTATGCCACGTGGTCAATGGGGTAAGCAAGGGCTTTAAGCCCAATTCGAACCAACTCGTGCTCAATTTCCATGAACAAACACTAGACAAAATAACACGTGCCCTCGATAGTGGGTCTATGCTCTAGGAATTGGATATGGGTGCCATTTGTTGAGTATATGATATATTATTTGCATATGTGTTAGGGGGCGGTGTGCGTTTGAATGCACATTGTTTTTTTGATGCTGATTGGGACGGAGATCTGGATCGTATAAGATCTACAAGTGGGTGTGTAGTTAACCTATTTGGAGGTGCTATAAGTTGGATGCGTAAGAGACAGGATATAGTGGCACTATCAAGTACAGAAGTTGAATACATGGAAGCCACTCATGCAAGTAAATAGGTTCTATGGTTGCAGAGATTGTTTTTGGACATTGGGTTTGAACAAAAAGCTATAAGGTTAGATTGTGACAGTCAGGGTGCAATCTTCTTGGCAAAGAACCCTGCTTATCACTCAAGAACGAAGCATATTGATGTGCAATTTCACTTTGTAAGAGACATGGTCGAAAGCAAGAATGTGTTACTGGAGAAATTCGACACTTTGAACAATGTTGCAAATTCATTGAAAAACATCTGAGCACTGAGAAGTTCTCTTGATGTAAAGGAGAAATGGGCATTCGTTCCATGGGTTGTTGATCCAATAAAATATTGTACCTCCTATATGCAAAGAAAACAACAAGTGGGAGAATGTTGAGTATAGGTTATATTCTTTGCATGTGTGTGAATGGGGGGGTGCACATTTGTTGTGCAATGGTCAATCCCCTCCATCTAGTGCTCTGTTGTATGCCGACACCCTCCCCATTCCGTGAAGCGGATGAAAAAAATGGTCATTAGGTCATTTATGTTCCCACGAGAGCCAAATTTTTTTGGGTTGTTTTCAACTATTTTGGGGAATTTTCTAAAAATATGTAATTTAATCCCAGTTAAGGGATTCGGGTCTATTTTCTAATCCGTTTTTCTAATCTAGGTTAACGAATTAGGGTATTGGATGTTGTGGAATACCTATATTGTATTGTGAGTGATTCATAATGATAATGAGAAAAGTAGGAGCTGTGGCTCCAAGGTTTGTTGGTTTTTCCCGGTCAAGGGTTTCTAGGGTAAATCTTTGTGTATTATGTTTGAATGTTGTGGTGTAATCTTTTTTTTTCTTAAAATAATTTGTATGCTTTGCTTCTCTGCACAGGTTTAAAACTTACACCATTATGATGTTTCATGCACCGTGGATGTGGTTGTAGGCCTTAAGGATAGTCCTGATAGGGAAACAACATCTTAAGTCCCTTGGCATTGGTTTTGGGAGGGAAGCATTATCTTCAATCCCTAAACAAAGTTTCTTAGGTTAGCTCTTCATTGACTACGACAGCTGAACTACCCCCTATTCCCTCTACTTCCTTTGAAAACTTGTCAACACTCAACAGGTTGACCCTTCTTTATCATCTTTGAGCAAGACAGTGCATTAACGGGTTGGAGACTCATGGAATTGGTCACGGGTGCACTTGATAGTGGTCTTCAAAACAACCATTGGGATCTCATATAATCTATGGGGAAAACCACTATGCATCGATGATCTCAGGTATGGGGACATGCTCCTCGTTAACCTTTCCTTCACCTCGCGCCCCTGGACTCCATAGTGAACCATTAATCTTGATGGAAAGTAAATGGCTAGATGTGGCTTGGCACACGGTTTGGAGTTTTAATGAGCAACCATCTCCTCCCATCAGAACAAGCTCACGTCGTTAATCAAAGATTCGAACAATGACCTAGATCAAAGCTTCTCCCACCCTTGCGTGCACTATGTAGACCTATGTTTTTATAACATATGATCACGTGCTAGGGTTGGGATTTCCCTTTTAGACTTCAATTTGAACCCCTACGTGTTTGTCTTCAAGATCCTATTTGCAAATTCTTCCCCTTTTTTGCTTGGACTGTGCCCTTATCCGTTAGTTTCTCCTTGCGGCATTCTCCATAAAAAGTAGATCTTAGTACCAACAACATCAATCCTTTGTAGGGGTACTATGTAGACCTTTGAGTGGGATACATGTATTGTGGGTAGGTTTTTTCCAGTGGAAATAGGTATGGATTGTTCCACATGGTCAATGTGGTAAACAAGGGCTTTAAGCTGTATTTGAACCTTCTTGTGCTCGATTTCCATGAACAAACACTAGACACGATAACACGAGCCCTCGATAGTGGTTTTATGCTCTAGGAGTTGGATATGGGTTCCATTAAGATGTTTCATGCATCATGGATGAGTATCGAGGCCTTAGCCATAGTCATGGTAGGGAAACAACATCCTTATGCCCTTGACATTGGTAGGTGGAGATATGTAACATCCTTAGGGATCCCTAAACAAAGCACGTTAGGCTCAAGAACCAAGAACACATGTTCCAATGCCACCACATAAGAGTTTGGATGGTTTTCATAACCTTGACTATCATTGAATATTGAAAAATAGTTTCTTAGGATCCTAATGAAAGTTTCTAAATAAGAATATGAAAATGGATATTGAGTAAAATGTATGAAAGGAACGCGTGCTCATTCATATGAATTCAAAAAATCTTGGCGGGGTTTCCTCTATTTATCTATGTGTTGGATTAGCTATTTTCTTTGGTTTTAGCTTCACAATGACAGTCATCTTGGTTTGGGCTACATAAACAAAAACAAATCTATTTTCAATCTCCCTATTCGTAAAGCCATTTTCAACCATGCTTTTAAATACTAACCATATATTCATTGCTTATAACACTGCACACATTTACAAAGCTTTGTTTATATATATATATATAGTTAAGAAAAACACATTACTTTTCAATGTTATTAATTTGTATTTATACATCTATCAGATTTTTTAAATATGTCTTTTATTTATGTTGTAACTTATTATTGTTTTATCCATTTGAAATACAAATTGTATGGTTTTTCTCCATTTTTTATATTTTAAACCTTTATAATAAGAAAATATTATTTTATTAATTTTTTTACCAAAATGTTGACTTTAATAATTTTACGTCTAAATCCAATCATTATTAATTTTTGTTTTGTTTTTTACATTGATGTTAACTTTAGTGATTTTATATCTACATCCATCCATTCTAGTCTTTCTTTCACCCACCTTGATTACATTATATGATGGTGAAAATGCAGTCTTTCCTACTTGGGCGGTCTCTTTCTTTATCTCTTTCATTTTTAACTTGGTCGTTCTCTTTCTCTATCTATTTAGTTATCTTAAGGACGGTTAACTTGTTTTGTGACTTCACCATGATATCTTCACCATCAAAAACTTGTCCGAAAATTTTCATTTTTCATTTTCCATCTAAATTCTCCTTGCTATTTGATTACCTTTTACATTTGAATCTTGGCATGTTATTTAATGTCAAGTTGACCTCGACCATGTCGACCTTAGACATCCCCTTTTATTTTGTCGCATTATTTGGGTTTACTATAAAATCTTAAATTTAGTGTGCCAAACCTTGCAATTCCACCTCTACCAGTACAAATGAAAAGTCTTCTATATAATTTTCATACTTTTATAAAGTCCTTTATTTTATATTATATTATTATTATTACTAATATAATATGATATGATATTTGAAAAGTCTTAATATATAATTTTCATATTATACTTTGATTGTCTTTTATTTTATTTTATATTATATTATATTATAATATAATATAATATAAAAATAAATTATTATAATACAAAAAACAGGAAAAACATTTATAGGTAAGTATCATATATTTTCGTAATAGAATCTTGCATCAAGCATCTAGTCTAATTATTAGTGTTTTTATGCTTGTTCTTCGTCCAAACAAAGAACACTAGATTACGTAAAGAGGGGTTGTACCTTCATGGTAAACATATTCACATGAGGATACTTAAATAAAGAAGGGTTGTGTCCCGGTGTGTTAAAGTTTGTCACCTTCTACAAATTATTCGACTATGGAAGAAGCTAAGGTGACTTTTCCTTAGGGTGGGAAGAAAATGTTAAACTAAACCTTTTCAAGGAATCAATTAACACAACAAACAATGCATTGTGCAAGCTTTTACAAGTGGCCACGCATCTGGTCGATGCCAATCCATATGCTTACACTCCTTGGTTTGTTTCACTCAGACCTTATCACTATGCTAAGGAACCGAAAGATGTTTTCAATGCAATTCAAATGTATCACAAAATCGAGTACGCTACCGCCCTCTGCCAGAAATTTTTGAAGAATCCCAACCTAGGTTTTAACTTGGATGTGATAGTTGCTAAGGTCGAAGAGAACCATACGCAGATTGAGAGTTTCTATGAATGCTCAATCCCGGAAGGTGATTATTATAAGAAATTCGCTCTGATGATGGCAGTAGATTCCTTCTTTATACTACAATTCTTATTCGACCATTATCTCGATGAGCATGGTAGCAATCTAAAGTGCGACATTCTCATGCTAGACTAGCATGCCATATTTATAATTAATAATATGGCTTATATATGCCGATCAACATATATCAACCATATTTAAATGTGTGGCCATGGTTGATACACGTCGATCAACGTATATAAGCCATATTATTAATTATTAATATGGCATGCTAGTTGACGGTCAGTGCGCCAGGAATGATTGTATAGTTTTTATTAGTATAATAATTGTTATTATAAAATTAAAATAAGTAAACAATAATAATAAAGATTGTTGAGTTATTATTATTATAAGAATTTTTATTACAACAATTAGCAAGCCATGATAATTAATAATAACAATAACCAATGGTTAACCAATAGTCAACCATTGTCAACCATTGGTCAGCCAATTTCTTTACCATTAGTCAACCAATCATCAACCAATAGTCAACCATGGTCAACCAATAGCCAACCAGTGCCAACCATAGTCAACCAATGGTTAACCAACGCCAACCAATGGTCAACCATGGTCAACCATCGGTTGACTATGGTTGATTACGGTTGATTATGGTTGATCATGGTTGACATTGGTTGACTATTGGTTCACTATGATTGACTATTAGTTGACTATTGGTTGACCATTGGCTGATTATTAGTTGACCAATAGTTATGGTTTACCATTGGTTGATTATTGGTTGACCATGGTTTACTATTGGTTGACCATTGGTTTACTATTGGTTGACCTTGGTTGATTATGGTTGACTATTGGTTGACCATGGTTGATTATGGTTGAGTTTGGTTGATATGGTTTACTATGGTTGATATTAGTTAACGATGGTTGACTATGGTTGGTTGTTGCTTGACAATTGTTGACTATTAAAAGTGTTTTTTTAAATGGTAATCTTAATGGAGATATTTATATGCAACAACCTCCTGGTTTTATTAATGTCGAATCATCAAGTTTTGTATGCAAATTACACAAGTCTTTATATGGTCTCAAACAAGCACCTAGGGCTTGGTATGAAGAAATTGATACATATTTCTTGAATAATGGTTTTAAGCATTGTATATCTGATCCAAATATGTATGTTAAGAACTTTGGTGATCATATCCTCATTATTGTGTTATATGTGGATGATCTTATTATCACTCGAAGCCAACTTGTTTTAATTCAAAGTATGAAAAGTGATATTCAAAAGCAGTTTGAAATGACTGGTCTCGATATATTGCACTATTTATTGGGTCTTCAAATCTGGCATATGGCAGATGGTCTTTTTCTCTCTCAGCCAAAGTATGCTACAGAATTATTGGCTTGTTTCCATCTGAGTGATTGTAAACCCCCTCCTACGCCATTTCAGTCCAGTGTAAAGTTAACTGTTGAGTGTACTACTCCTCTTGTTGATGCTACTCTTTATCATCAACTCGTGGGAAGTTTGATATATTTAACTCACAACCAACCAAATTTCTCTTTTGTCATCAGTATGGTTTCTCAGTTCATGCAGAAACCTTATGAAATTCATTGGAAAGCAACAAAGAGAATTCTGAGATATTTACAAGGTACATTGCACTATGGTGTCTTTTATTCAAGCAATGCTACAGTTTCACTTTATGGATATACATATTATGACTAGGAAGTTGAGTTATGATCGACGGTCAACTGTTGGTTATATATTTTAACTTGGTTCAGCTCCGATTTATTGGTCCAACAAGAAGGTGAAGACTCTTTCTTTATCTTCGTGTGAAGTAGAGTATAGAGCAGCCAAAGAAGCAACTAAAGAAGCAGTTTGGTTACGACATGTTCTCACTGAGCTTGGTCAAGTTCTGAAATCATCCATTATGTTGAAATGTGATAATCAGGGTGCAATTCAACTTTCTTATAATCCACTATTCATCCTATCCTTATGCTTTCAAAATCACTCCAGAACCCTATCCCAACCATTTGAGCTTGAGTTCTCCATTTAGAGTGAACCTTTGGCCCAACCTTGGAGCATTTTGGAGAAGAGAGAGAACATTAGAGCATTGGTGCACTACTCCTATACTGCTGCAAGGACTCCAAACACCTCTTCATTTGAGGTAAAAATATTTGCAAATCCTAGTTTTCCCAATCAATAAAAATTGTAAATTTGTGTTAGGATATTGCTATACTCCATCCTAGTCCTACCAGTATTTCCATTATTTCCATTTTCAGTCTTGCATGCATTTCTGAAATGCATGCATCCCAGTCATCAGTCCCAGCACCTACCCCTTATCTAGCTAGCCCCGGGAGCTTCTCACGGATCATTTTTACCCCTCCTAGAGCTTAGTGCGCCCTTCTTCCTTGATTTTAGGAAGCCACTCGCCCTCTCTCACCTACCACTTAGTTTCACTTCAGTTAATTGAGTTATTGTAACGCCCCATATTTCGACTAGACAGGTTTATCCGTGACACATATTGAACTTTATTTTCTTATTATCTGTTGGACTTAACTAGACTGGGTAAACTATACTTATGACACGATACACCCGATTATATGTTGCTACCATGTGTATGTCGTTACTATGTTATGTTGTCACTATGAATATGATGTTATGATATTATGATCTTACTATGTTCATGCAGTTAATAGGTTATGGTTGTCATGAGATTCATTTCTTTTATAATGACGATATATATGTTTTAACGTTTTCATTAATGGAATGTGAAATATATGATGTTATACGTGGATGCCATCCTATGATGAAATTGATTGAATTGTTATATGTCATGCATACCTGTGATGAGCTAAAATTGTGGCGTGAAATAAAACGATGTTGATGATATAGATCAATTGGCGATCAATGGAAAATGCTTTCTATAAATTGTATTTTGCAAAATACTAACCTACAGGACTCAAGGGCTATGGGATAGCCAGTTACTTGATCTGATATATATTGGAAAGGAAAAACATGTTCATACAGCAAACCTTAGCAGCCAAAATGAGGATATGATAACACAAACTGATAATCCCGATAGCAGCAAGTATGAGTTGATAAGGGCGTAGGCCCAGTATGTTGAGAGGGATGGATGTGTTTCCCACCCTATGTTTCCATGAGACCCGAGGTCGTGGGAGGGCCGTACTGAGACACGCTCCCCATGTTGTTGTGATGACGATGGTCGGATGCCTGCTAGGGGAGGATAGGTCCGCTGTTCAGCCGACGCTATCGCTCTCAAGTTCTATGTGGTCAGATCGGTGAGTCCGACATCCACTGTTGTACTAGCAGAGGGAGGATAGGGAGGATGTTGGACGTAGATTATGATGGGAGGATGTGTTAGTTAGTACTGTTGGGGGTTTAGTATTCCTTGATTCCGAGTTAGTGGAAGTAGGCACCCTTCCTGTACTTGATTGATTAAACTAATGTAAACATAAAGACAATGATGTTAAATCGTAAAGGGTTAACTGTTAAATAACCGAGGATGTTAAAGTAATTATACTATATATTATGCTTGCTCTTCTGCATGGGGGTAGATACTATTATTAGTTAGCAAGTATGCATAGGCGGAATGGGGTTTGTTTATAGTACATATCCGACATGTGCATACACTGGCCATGCATGCACACCTTGTACGTGTACAATATTACTGGTGTATAACATACTTGTCATGCTTGAATAGTAGTATAAATGTCATAGATAACTCAGTTAAGGATACATCAATCAACTTAGGTAATGAATGGTTAGGTTGTCAATGTGTAAATAAGTGAATTAGTAATTATATGAAAACATTGTAATAATAAACTAAGACAAGTGTCGTCAGTTAACATTGTCATAGGAGAACTGTTGTGAATAGGGTAATGATAGTGTCTAATTAATTAGTAAAATTGTTTAAGCCCTCACAAGTGCTTTGTTTATAAGAACAAGGATGCTATGTTGATGATAGGGTAATCATGTGATAAACAAATAATTAAGAATACTATGATTAATTCACCTTTTATTATTGTTAAATGGTGATTTAATTATTATTATTAATTAATAAATGGTGATCTAATTATTATTATTACTTAATTAATAATATTCCAGCAACATTTATATCCCTATCGTAACAATTGCAATATAAGTAAGATTTAAAATATTGATTTATAAATTAATATTGTGTGATTATTTCCATTTCAAAAGTTAGCCATAATAGGATAATCATTTTTGGAATGAACGTGATGTGATGGAAAATGGTTATTTAATTATTCAATGTTAATCTTGGAATTTAAACCTCAAGATAAGTGGTCTCGACGGATAAGGTGGACCATTAAGACACATCATGTCCAAGTTGAAAAGGGGCAACTTATATAATATTTTATTAATTACATTAATAACATTAAATACCAAGGATGGCGAATAGACTTGTATTTAATGAAGCTTGTCCTGAATGGATAACCTTTGGGTGATAATTCACACCGTAATAAATACTTACGACCGTCAATCCAAAACTAAATAAATTTTCCATAAGAATAATTAATTATACATTTTTATAAAGAACCGTGTATGAATGAACTGGTGATAGTAGTAAATGTTGAGGGGCTCGAGAGGGGGATTTTGGGGCGGTGGAGTAAGCCCAAGATCTTGAAGGGAAAGTATATAGAGGGGGAGGGCTTGGAGTAAAGGGAGGTTTTTTGATAGGGGGGGAAGAAAAGAAGTTTGGAGAACAGAAAGTTGGGAGAACAGAAAGTTTGGAGAACCGAAGAGAGGACTGCTCTCGGGATTATCAGATTGTGGGCTCGGGGGCTTGGAAATCCTTTGATTTCCAAGGGACAGCAAGATAATAGCTGGTCGGTAGGGTGGACACTTCATTTTGGCTGTCTAAGGGGTTATACAACCTGCTACAACCTACGGTTAGCATCAGCATCAGGTAATTTCCTTGTTATTTACGTTATTTGATTATTATGCTAAATCTTACTGTAAACATGCCCCGGGAGCTTCTCACGGATCATTTTTACCCCTCCTAGAGCTTAGTGCGCCCTTCTTCCTTGATTTTAGGAAGCCACTCGCCCTCTCTCACCTACCACTTAGTTTCACTTCAGTTAATTGAGTTATCATCAGTTCTTTCCTTGATTTAAGGCTAGACTAACTCTCAACTGACTGTATCACTACAATGGACTTCCAGTGAGACTAGACTACTCATTCTAACTTCAGTTAGTTCCTCATGTGCCATTCACTGATCCTCCTTCATTCAATTAGTGCTAGTTACACTCAGTTAGACTCAGTTTGACTGATGGTTGACAGTTACTTGAGAATTGATGACTCCACTGATGATGATGAAGACTTCTAGTTATGCTTTGATGAGACTCTAGTGATCTTTTCATCACTCCATGAAGGCTAATTCGAATTGCCACCTTGGCATTCGAATCCTCGTGCATTGTACTATTTATTTGTCCATATTGTGATTAATGAATTAGTGTGTGTGAAGTTATTTTGCTTCTATCTGAGTTCTACTGTATTATTATTATGTTTCTCATTTTACTGCATTGACCACTCTTAGTCTTATTCCTAAATTCTTTCATTGTGAGGTATACATCAGCTCTTAGATCTGCTGTGAGGATTTTCACAATCTCATGTACCGTGTTCTCATGGATATTTATTGTTTACTATTATAGATTAGATTTGTTTGTATGCACATGTTAATGTTTAATTTTTACTTGTTTTAAATCTTGTTTTTTACTTATCATTGAACTGCTACTAAGGATTCTTGAATCCTTAGTAGGTTCTCTTTAGCACGAGCTAGGGTGAAAACCCTAGTTACACCTATACCTGCTTGGAATATTTCCCATACTTGGATATATATAGCTAGTGCTTTCCCATGGGATAAGAATATTCCCTCATCTTTATAAGTGTTGAGTCTAAATTTGTATAATGTTCATAATATGGCAAGGGTAAACCTTTTAAAACTATTTTGAGAGTTGATATAAACTCAAAATATCTATTCAATAATTCCACAATGTCCTTGATGTATAGGGGATTTCCCAAATGTGCAAACCCACTATCATCATTTCTGAACGGGGTCAACATATCTTTATAATTTTTGGGAGAATGTAGTTAAATATTACCATCCCATGGGAGTGGCATCCCTTCACAATTCCATCCATGAAAAATTTCTTAAAAATAGACACATCCCTCTTAACCTGCTTTAGCATCTTCTCTAACATATCCATGAGGTCTTGTTTATTGAGGATCTTGTCAGCTTCCATTACTATTCTTGTCCTATTTTTCACCCCTAGTTGAGTGAGCTCTGGTTGAGTCTTAGAGTTCAATAATTTTATCACAATCCTAACAAGTTAGGCTTGTTCTCAAATTCCTACTTGACAATTATCATAACCAAATTCCCAATGCATTTGGCATTTCTTAATGCTTCCTTCCCATTGATTGCTTTGATGGACTTATCCAACTACTTGTTCAATTTATCTCTCTCTGCAATGGTTGTTCTAAGTAATTCTTCATTTCTATTGGCTATGTATTCTATGATATACCCCTCTGTTCTTCTGACTTTTTTAGTTCTTCCTATATAGAGGACACTTGTCTTTGGGTTGTGGCTAAATCAATTGTCACTTTAGCCTATTTTTTGTAGTTATTTCAAATTCTAGCCAAGGAGTAGATCGAATTGTGCTTGGGTTTCTTCCTGCTACTTAGTTTTTAGGGTCTTCTCTTTCTGCAGTGTAGCCAAGCGGACCTCTAATTTTGTTTCCTTATGATTCCAAGCTTCCATAACAATCGTATTCTCTTTCACTTCACTTTTCAACCTATGTTTGTCTCCTTCCAAAGTGGCAATTTCGGGAATTTGAACATCTCAGCTTCTGGGATCTTCAATCTCTTGTTAAGGGCTAAAATATCTTGGTATTTATCCTTAATAAGCTTGACTATAGTGGTGGCTTGGAATTGAATTGTTGTCTGCTCCAACTCCTTGATCTTATTAAATATGACCCTATTTTCAGTCTTTTCCTATTTGAGTTGTCATCCAAGTTAGTCATAGTTTTTTGTGGTTTCTTGGCATTGGCAGTGGATAATATCCCATCCATGTATAAAACTTCACTAGTCTTCCTATAAATCTCAACTAGATCCAAAGGGTTAGTATCTTTTAGATCAAATTTGATCTATTTCCCCTTGTAATCTACTGATGAATTTATCTCAGATGCTATGGGATCAAATAGTACCAAGTTGAGGGTTTTTGTCATAATCAAAAGATATCAATAATTTAGTTTCAAGATCTCATGTTCCCCAATCTTCAAATGTTGCTTCTTTCCTCTTTTTTAGGCCTTCCTTTTTTATATCCAGATATTTCAAAATATGGTGGATTTCTTTCCACCTGATTTTTCTCTTGGAATCCATGTTGTGTATGGTTGGTAGATTGTAAAGGAAGGTGGTGTAGGCTTAAAATCATCACTAGTATCCTCCTCAAGATTGCTTGATGACACTGTATTTTTGACAACCTACTATGTGGTTGTTGTAAAGGTTACACTTTGGATTGACACCTTTTCCAACTTAAGCCTCTTTGTTGTTCTATATTCTTCATCTACCTCCATGTAATCTTGTGTATCCGACTTGGATATTTTGCTAGCCTTATTTTCAAATACAGGAGTTTTCAAAAGAGATTATTGAGCCAATATCTCATCTAACTAATCAATGTCAATTACCTTTGGGGTAGGTTGATTTGGTTCGATAATTTCCATATCTTCTTCATGTTGAGTCTGTCATTGGAGGCTACTAAGTTCAGCTTCCACGAGATATCCTTGGTCCTGTAGAACCTATTTCACCTGCTCTCAAGACTCCAAGTTGGAATCCTTTTTGGTGTACATACTCAACATCCCTGTTGTCCTTCCTCTATTTTGAAATAACATGGTGAGGATCATAGACCCAAGCTTTCCCCTTCTTAAAATTTGGTTGATCCATCATCTATTTTGCAATTGCTTGGGATTCCTTGTATTTTATTACAAAAGGACCTACTTTTCGTGGCAATTTAATTAGTGAGGTTTGCTTAGACTAGAAAAAATGAACCCATTCAAATCTAAGTCTTTGTCTTATATACTCAAGTGAAAATAATATAGGGGTGAGACAAACGGGTAGCAAATATTGTTCCCTTTCAAAACCATAGACCCTAAGAATAGTGTGATCTTCAAAGACAAACCAATCACCAAACATAGACTCTAGATAGAGATGCAACAATAACTTATACTAGGGGAATATTCTGTGAGCAGGAGAATCATTAAACAATCAATGTGTGATAGAAATGATATTGTTAACACAAAAGGTGAACCCTTGGTTTTTTGGATGCCTCTTGGAGACACAAGTACATTCATAAGCTAGCGAAGGATTACCTAAGACATCTGTAGGGTGAATGTCAAGATGACTGAAAAAATGTTTTATTGTAAAATAAGATGAGGTATATAAGGTATGAGTGGTATCTGAAACATATGGTAGCATAGAAATATACCAGCTATTGATGCATGGAATCTTCCAAGAATTGGCAATAATCAAACTTAGGGCATACACTTACATCCCCATAAAACAAGAGTGATAGAAAACCAAGGTGGACATCCTCAACATGTTCATTGTTATCATCTCTAAAGATTTGCATATGATAGTAAGGGCATGTCTAGTAGCCTCATTGAAGATGGATGATTTGTAAGGAAAAGGTTATGTAGGCAAGGGATTCCTTGAGGTAAACATCTATTAAGTAGCCAGTCTTTGTCTTCTTGTGAGAGGTTGTGATGGTACACTGCAAGTAAATCATCATTAAAAGGAAGAAGCTATTGAACAAGGGGAACTGGAGAATTTTGTAAATAGATTAATTGGAAACAAGGCAGAGGATATTGGTTCCATTGGTTTCCAATACCACTCTATTCTAAACGAGATAGCTACCAGAGCACCAAGTTATACCAATATTGTATGGTGAGTGATTCATAATGATAATGAGAAAAGTAGGAGCAGTGGCTCCAAGGTTTGTTGGTTTTTCACGGTCAAGGGTTTCCAGGGTAAATCGTTGTGTATTATGTTTGAATGTTGCGGTGTAATCTTTTATTTTCTTGAAATAATTTGTATGCTTTACTTCTCTGCATAGGTTTAAAACTTACACCATTAAGATGTTTCATTCACCGTGGATGGGGTTGTAGGCCTTAAGGATAGTCCTGATAGGGAAACAACATCTTAAGGCCCTTGGCATTGGTTTTGGGAGGGAATCATTATCTTCAATCCCTAAACAAATTTTCTCAGGTTAAGTCTTCATTGACCACGACAGCTGAAATACCCCCTATTCCCTCTACTTCCTTTGAAAACTTGTCAACACTCGACAGGTTGACCCTTCTTTATCATCTCCGAGCAAGATAGTGCATTAACGAGTTGGAGACTCATGGAAGTGGTCACGGGTGCACTTGATAGTGGTCTTCAAAACCACCACTGGGATCTCATATACAATATGGGGAAAACCACTATGCATCGATGATCTCAGGTATGGGGACATGCTCCTCCTTAACCTTTCGTTCACCTCACGCCCCTAGACTCCATCGTGAACCATTGATCTTGATGGAAAGTAAATGGCTAGATGTGGCTTGGCACATGGTTTGGAGTTTTAATGACCAACCATCTCCTCCCATCGGAACAAGCTCACGTCGTTAATCAAAGATTCGAACAATGACCTAGGTCAATGCTTCTCCCACCCTTGAATGCACTATGTAGACCTATGTTTTTATAACATATGATCATGCGCTAGGGTTTAGATTTTCCTTTTAGACTTCGATTTGAACCCCTACATGTTTTTCTTCAAGATCCTATTTGCAAATTCTTCCCCTTTTTTGCTTGGACTGTGCCCTTATCCGTTAGTTTCTCCTTGGGGCATTCTCCATAAAAAGTAGATCTTAGTACCAACAACATCAATCCTTTGTAGGGGTACTATGTAGACCTTTGGGTGGGATACATGTATTGTGGGTAGGTTTTTTCAATTGGAAATAGGTATGGATTGTGCCACATGGTCAATGGGGTAAACAAGGGCTTTAAGCTCTATTTGAACCTTCTCGTGCTCGATTTCCATGAACAAACACTAGACACGATAACACAGGCCCTCGATAGTGGTTTTATGCTCTAGGAGTTGGATATGGGTGCCATTAAGATGTTTCATGCATCATGGATGAGTATCGAGGCCTTAGCCATAGTCATGGTAGGGAAACAATATCCTTATGCCCTTGACATTGGTAGGTGGAGATATGTAACATCCTTAGGGATCCCTAAACAAAGCACGTTAGACTCAAGAACCAAGAACACATGTTCCATTGCCACCACACAAGAGTTTGGATGGTTTTCATAACCTTGATCGTCATTGAATATTGAAAAGTAGTTTCTTAGGATCCTAATGAAAGTTTCTAAATAAGAATATGAAAATGGATATTGAGTAAAATGTATGAAAGGAACGCGCGCTTGTTCATACGAATTCAAAAAATCTTGGCGAGGTTGCCTCTATTTATCTATGTGTTGGATTAGTTATTTTCTTTAGTTTTAGCTTCACAATGACAATCATCTTGGTTTGGGCTACATAAACAAAAACAAATCTATTTTCGAGCTCCCTATTCATAAAGCCATTTTCAACCATGCTTTTAAATATCAACCATATATTCATTGCTTATAACATTGCACACACTTACAAGACTTTGTTTATATATATATATATATGAAAAAAACATTACTTTTCATTATTATTAATTTTTATTTGTACATATATCATATTTTTAAAATATATGTCTTTTCTTTATGTTGTAACTTATTATTGTTTTATCCATTTAAAATACAAATTGTATAATTTTTCTCCATTTTTTATATTTTAAATCTTTATAATAATAAAATATTTTTTTATTAATTTTTTTTACCAAAATGTTGACTTTAATAATTTTATGTCTAAATCCAATCATTATTAATTTTTGTTTTGTTTTTTACATTGATGTTAACGTTGGTGAATTTATATCTACATCCATCGATTCTAGTCTTTCTTTCACCCACCTTGATTACATTATATGATGGTGAAAATGCAGTCTTTCCTACTTGGGCGTTCTCTTTCTTTATCTATTTCATTTTTAACTTGGTTGTTCTCTTTCTCTATCTATTTAGTTATCTTAAGGACGGTTAACTTGTTTTGTGACTTCACTATGATATCTTCACCATCAAAAACTTGTCCGAAATTTTTCATTTTTCATTTTCCATCTAAATTCTCCTTGCTATTTGATTACCTTTGAATCTTGGCATGTTATTTAATGTCAAGTTGACCTCGACCATGTCGACCTTAGACATCCCCTTTTATTTTGTCGCAGTATTTGGGTTTACTATAAAATCTTAAATTTAGTGTGCTAAACCTTGCAATTGCACCTCTACCAGTACAAATGAAAAGTCTTCTATATAATTTTCATACTTTTATAAATTCCTTTATTTTATATTATATTATTATTATTATTATTAATATAATATGATATGATATTTGAAAAGTCTTAGTATATAATTTTCATATTATACTTTTATTGTCTTTTATTTTATTTTATATTATATTATATTATATGATAATATAATATAAAAATAAATTATTATAATACAAAAAACAGGAAGAACATTGATAGGTAAGTATCATATATTTTCGTAATAGAATCTCGCATCAAGCATCCGGTCTAATTATTAGTGTTTTTATGCTTGTTCTTCGTCCAAACAAAGAACACTATATTACGTAAAGAGGGGTTGTACCTTCTTGGTAAACATTTTCACATGAGGATACTTAAATAAAGAAGGGTTGTGTCTCGATGTGTTAAAGTTTGTCACCTTCTGCAAATTATTCGACTATGGAAGAAGCTAAGGTGACTTTTCCTTAGGGTGGGATGAAAATGTTAAACTAAACCTTTTGAAGTAATCAACTAACACAACAAACAATGCATTGTGCAAGCTTTTGTGGGTGGCTACACATCTAGTCGATGCTAATCCATATGCTTACACTCCTTGGTTTGTTTCACTCGGACCTTATCACTATGCTAAGGAACCGGAAGATGTTTTCAATGCAAATCAAATGTATCACAAAATCGAGTACGTTGCCGCCATCTGCCAGAAATTGGTGAAGAATCCCAACCTAGGTTTTAACTTGGATGTGATAGTTGCTAAGGTCGAAGAGAAGCGGACGCAAATTGAGAGTTTCTATGAATGCTCAATCCCGGAAGGTGATTATTGTAAGAAATTCGCTCTGATGATGGCAGTAGATTCCTTCTTTATACTACAATTCTTATTCGGCCATTATTGCAACAACCTCCTAGTTTTATTAATGCCGAATCATCAAGTTTTGTATGCAAATTGCACAAGTCTTTATATTGTCTCAAACAAGCACCTAGGGCTTGGTATGAAAAAAATGATACAGATTTCTTGAATAATGGTTTTAAGTGTTGTATATCTGATCCAAATATGTATGTTAAGAACTTTGGTGATCATATCCTCATTATTGTGTTATATGTGGATGATCTTATTATCACTCGAAGCCAACTTGTTTTAATTCAAAGTATGAAAAGTGATATTCAAAAGTAGTTTGAAATGACTGATCTCGATATATTGCACTACTTCTTGGGTCTTCAAATCCGGCATATGGCAGATGGTATTTTTCTCTCTTAGCCAAAGTATGCTACAAAATTATTGGCTTGTTTCCATCTGAGTGATTGTAAACCCGCTCCTATGCCATTTCAGTCCGATGTAAAGTTAATTGTTGAGTGTACTACTCCTCTTGTTGATGCTACTCTTTATCATCAACTCATGCGAAGTTTGATATATTTAACTCACAACCGACCAAATATCTCTTTTGTCATCAATATGGTTTCTCAGTTCATGCAGCAACCTTATGAAATTTATTGGAAAGCAACAAAGAGAATTCTGAGATATTTACAGGGTACATTGCATTATGGTGTCTTTTATTTGAGCAGTGCTACAGTTTCACTTTCTGGATATACATATTACGACTGGAAAGGTGAGTTCTGATCGACGGTTAACTGTTGGTTATATATTTCAACTTGGTTCAGGTCTGATTTATGGGTCCAACAAGAAGGTGAAGACTCTTTCTTTATCTTCGTGTGAAGCAGAGTATAGAGCAGCCAAAGAAGCAATTAAAGAAGCGGTTTGGTTACGGCATGTTCTCAGTGAGCTTGGTCAAGTTCCAAAATTGTCCACTATGTTGAAATGTGATAATCATGGTGCAATTCAGCTTTCTTATAATCCATTATATCACTCCAAGACAAATGATCTCGACCTTGATGCTCATTACATTCAAGGTCTTATCGCAGATGGTATTCTTTCTCTTGAATATTGTCCTACCGAGCAATAGCCAGTTGATATCTTCACCAAATCCTTAATAGCAGCGAACTATGTGCATCTTCGTTATTTACTTGGGATGAGGGAATTTGGCATCAAGGGGGAGCAGTAATGATTCCTTACTTCCTTAGTGTTAGTGAGGGCTTTTCTCCCAGCCATTATTAAGGGGGAGTGTTGAAATATATTAATTATATTCCTTGGAAGATAATAATGTCTTTGTATTATGTCGGAATTTATCCACAATCTTATGTAAAAGAGTAATACATTATATCCCATATTCATTATGGTAAATTATTCTCTTATTATCCATTATTATATAAAGAGATGTTATTATGGAGAATTATATTATCCCACATGCAATATGTGAGAGTAATTCCTCCACATCTCTTGGTATATAATAGGGTCAAGGGAGTCATATCATAACATTCCATCATACTATTACAACACATTGTATTGTATTCACAAGCTCTCTGCTATATTGTATTGGGGTTATTTGTAGTTGCTCTCTTGTAAGATTGAAGGATATTTCAGGAGACAATAGAAGACAACATTCCTGTGGACATGGCCCAATTGGGTGAACCACTTATATTTGGTGTATTATTTTCCTTGTTCTCTTTCTGTTCTTATTTATGTTGATATGTTATTGATTGTTAAGATAGGTAAGCTAGTTTAGCTAGATCTTAGTAATCAATAACATTCATTTGGTGTATTTCCCATTTATAAGATGCATCAAGAGATAAGATGGTTCTTATTGTATTCATTTTAGCAACAGGAGAAAAAGTTTCATTATAATCAATACCTTCAAGTTGATTAAAACCTTTTGCAACTAATCTAGCTTTATATTTTTCAATCTGTCCTTCTACAGTAAACTTAGTTTTATAAATCCATTTACAACCAAATAGATTCTTTCCCAAAGGAAGAGGAACAAGATACCAAGTATTTTTCTTCATAAGAGAATCATACTCGGCAGACATATCTTGTTCCCAATGAGGTTTGCTGGGACCCAAAATAACCCCTTTTTTCCCACACTTATCTATACCTTTTTCCCTATTTTGCCTCACCATTCCATAACCTAAGCAAATATCTTCCTAAGCAGAGCATGGATTGCAACATGTTTAATTTATTATTGCTTCATTTCATTAATGCCTAATTTGTTTATAGTTATGAACTATATCTTTTGATTTATGCTAATATGAATTGACTTGACAAAGATAGTTCATAAGCCCTGGAGAGACCACAGGTGCAGCATCTTGTTGAACCTTTGGAGAAGAGGCATGCATGGTGCCAGTTGTTCCTTCCTGAGTACGGTTCCAAAAATTGTTGTGACAGTGCAAGTGTTTCTCCACAAGGCCATCTGTGACTGTGCCACGACAGAGAATCCAATTAATCATCCAGTCCAATCAGTTAGAATCTATTTCAATCTGCTAAAAGCACGTAACCGCTCAGGCCTGAATGCAATGATCTAATTCAAGTTCATTTATGGCTGCAACTGTTCTATTGTAATTCGACAGCCTGAAGATCATAAATCTTCATGGCTGTCCGATATTTGTGGAACGAATTCATGTCATTTTTGTATAAATGTAAAGAGGCGTTCTGAGCCTGGGGTTGGCTAATTAACATTTGTACGAGTTGTAACAGAGTGTTGTAATTGTGAATCACCATTTTAATACAAGGAGCAGAATTCTTCATATCTTTTTGTTTTAATTTGTGCTAGTTCACGGCATCTCTATTAGAAGGCCAGGGCCCACCTTTTCACGGAGATTTATGAGTTAAGTAGGTACTTTAGTTTATTTCTATTGTGTGGTGTGGATTTACAGTAGGTGTGTTTTATAGAGAAGCTGCAACAGTAGTAATTGATAATTTCATTTTCCTTTGGTAGTTAATAATTGCATTATGAATTGCTGTAACTGCGTGGTGTGACAGTCGACTATGTAGGTTAATTCCTTTTATGCAAGTGTGCTAGCTAGCTGTGACAATCAAGCTCAACTCTAGTTTATTTATGTTATTCATCTATCTTGAAGTTTATTGGATTAGTCAGATTATGATTGCAATTGGTTTTGATTTCTTACTGTCATTTATAATTTACATATTAGATAATTTTAGACAAGTTATGGTTAATTCATGGTAGTGTGATGTCTTTAGGATTTAACTTCTTGCAAAATTAATTCTAGCTTAATTCTTCTTAGATCACTAATTGATGGAGTGATGATTGTAGGAAGGTAATTGTACTTTGAATTCTTAGATGGATAAATTAGATTAGCTTTAGCCACGAAATGAGTTCGACTTAGCAGATAGGTAGGATAATTTATCTCCATTTATTCAATCAGCTACTTGAGTGTTTATACATAGTTTGTGCTAATTGCTTTTGAAATAAAAATACCTACTTGGGTTGACAATTTATATTGAAAATCATATGTGTTAGTTGTAATTGATTAGCATATAAGGTGATAATTCTTAAAAAAAACACATGTTGCAATTCTGCACAAATTTTTTTGTACATAAATAAATCATTGTTTTCTTTTATTATTTATTTTTCATCTTTGATGGGTTTGTTTTTTTAGAATTATGTACAGGTATAAGCGAAAATATTTACTCGAATGGAGGCAGTCGCAGTTCGGGCCAAGCGATTGCATGATTATGGTTGATCTTCCTCCCATTGGATGACTCCTTAAAAGAAAAGTGAACAATGTTGCAATGCCCATTTCCTTATTTTTGCAGCTGCAACACGGCCAAATCCCGCCCATTTCCTTATTTTTGTAGCTGCAACACGGCCAAATCATGTCAAATTTCCTCTCTTTCCGTAGCTACAACACTGCTAAATCCTGCCCATTTCTCTATTTATCCGCAGCTACAACACTGCTAAATTCAGCCTATCTTTCCCTTTTTCTGCAGCTGCGACACTGCTAAATCTGGCCTATTTTCCCTTTTCCGTAGGTGCAACACTGTTAAATTTGGCCTATTTTCCCTATTTCCGCAGCTGTGACTCCGCCAGATCTTTCCGACTTTGGCTGCGACTCTGCTAGCCTTTGTTAGTCTGCTCCACTTTCACCATGCATTCTTATGATTGATGCCAACATGGGTGTACTTTATCTTCCCAATCGATGACGGCCAACTCATGGAGGCACATGCGCATTTATCTTCCCACCAGTGATGCGACTGTCAGATGGCGCCACCATGGAAAAGTGATGGTTCGAGCATTAATTTCAAAGGTACGGGTTCTAACCATAACCATGATTAGGCATGCGTTGACGCATCAATCAATAATGATTATATTTGTTGTTAGTCCCTATCATCAATCTGTAGCCAATAAACTGAAATAAAAACCACATTTAAGCTATTACTCATACTTATGTTATGACCGTCATTTTATCCAACTCGTGCGATAATCCTGCCACCGATTTTATTCCAAAAATAACCATGCCAATTCCCCAAACTAATTGTGCCACCTTTCCAAAAATGCTCAAATCAACTTCGGTTATCCATCAACCGTGTTTGCATGTATTCATTCCAACGTCTGAAACTGTAACTGGTGCACTTGCTAGCAAAAATCGCAGAAGCTAAGTAATATGGGTATCGCTGTGAGATACGAACCTTTAATGATAGACTCTGCATGAGAATAGAGAAGTTCTTCTATCTTTCAGGAAGTTGGGTGGATGGATTATTTCCAACGATTGAATGGTTTTCAAGTGGAAACGACACTTGGATTTGCTCAAAACCTGACCAGCACCTACTCAGAGGTTCGCGGTATAAGGATAGATGTTATAGAGGAAATCATGGTGGAAGTAACAGGATTGCCCATAATTGGGAGGCAATGGTTTGGTCGGAAGCGCCATAACTTGACTGCAGCTAAAGATTTTCTGGCAGTAGGAGAAAGTGTTTGGCCATGGGGAAAAGGAATAGCATTGGAGACCTGCCAAGTCCTTGGGACCAGGTCGCAATCTTTCTCAAGAAATACATCACTTGTGAGGGTAGGTACCAAGTCATTTACATATATGAATTTTTCCTCCTTTCACATTTACGCCATCGCAGATTTCTAAATATTCCATATTATCTTTTAAAATGCCCGCAAAGCATGTCTTATAATGTTAGAGGTGCTCAACATCCCTTATCTTCCC
This sequence comes from Larix kaempferi, assembly GCA_027924585.1. NCBI lineage: Eukaryota > Viridiplantae > Streptophyta > Pinopsida > Pinales > Pinaceae > Larix > Larix kaempferi. The sequence continues at coordinate 2,017,646 of BSBM01000160.1, forward strand.
TCACAAATCATGGGTTAATTAAACTGCTAGTCTTAAGGGCCCTTGCACACCAAATTTGACATGGGAACAATTTCTTGGTCGGCTAAGGGTACCCTGAGAACCTGCCTTGGAAGTAGTGGGTATTGAAATAGTGGATGAGGACCGAAGCTCCTCAGATTCAACTAGGGGGAGGGATGGAGTATTAGAAGACCAATTGGAGGATGAAGAGGAGGTAGATATGGGGGAAGCTGCAACAAAAACAAACCTTGTTACAGAAGAAGACACGATGGAAGCTGTGGAAAATGAGGCTATGGTATTAGAAGTTGCAACAACAGACCCTATAGAAGAAGCAACAAACCCAATATAAATAATAGTTAGGGTGGAAGCTGAAGCAGTAGAGATGGCATCATTAGCAGCTGCAGTAGAGGAAGTTGAAACTGGAGCAGCTGTAGAAGCTACGACAGTGGAAGCTGTAGCTGCTGAAGTTGCAATGGCTGAGGAAGAACATCAAACAAAGGCAGTGGAAGGAGGAGACATGGAGGTTTTGGATGTTGAATCCTCTCCTGAAATAAGGGGAACTATAATTCAAGAGGAGGAATTCATCCTTGTTCCCAAAACTATAGATACTTTTGTGTCACAGAAAAGAAGGAAAAGATCAAGGAACAAGGGCTAGACATCGAGTCTGATGAAAAAGAGAAGAACCAGATCTATTACTGTAGTAGAAGCGGTGCATTCGATTGGGGCAAATATTGAAATTCCCATTCTAAAACCTCGATCACCCACTGTTACACAAGAACCTGCTGTAGAAGAACCCAAAATTGAAAATCTTCTTTTGGATAATGAGCTACTAAAAGAGGAGGTACAAATGCTTTGGAATGAATTTCAAAAATGGAAAGAAGCATGTAGGAAGTAGGTAGAGAAGAGCTTGAACACGTTGGTGGAGGTTGCAGACCAGCTGGAGAATTCACCTCCTGTTTTGAGGAATGAAAAGCATGAAGAAGTTGTATGCCCAGAATGTGGAGATATATTCAAATTGGCAGGGTGTAAAGTCACAGTGCTGGAATTAGTAGCACGAAAATATGCAAAAGAAAGGAAAGAAATGGAGGAAGTACCTTCAGTGGATCCAATGGAAGGAAATGAGCTTGAAATAGACATAATCCCTGGTATGGAACTAGGAGAAGTTAAAGAAATGTAATCCCAGCCATCGGGGGATACTGAATTATTCTTGGGATAGTATCATTTTTCAGAAGACATTGAAGTAACACAAGATCAACCTCAGCAGTCTAAAGAAATTGAAAAATAGGATGTTGTTACACAAGAACCAGTGTACTTAAAAATGTTTGTTGAAGTTGCAACTCAGACAGAGGATGTTGAGATTGAGATACAAGAGAAGGATGTTGTGACACAAGAGCCAAAATTCTTAAAAAAAATTTCTAAAGTTGCAACTCAGACTAAAGTTGCCAGGATTGAATTGCAGAGAAGGGATGCTACCACACAAGATCCTCGGGATCTGTCTAAAAGAACAAACAAAATATCTTTTTTGTAGATTTGCACATACGACATGGGTCAAACCGCATCAAACGTCGGAGAAGTGCTCTGAATCGTATGAGAGAATCGTCCTTAAAGACTCTTGTCAGCCAATAATGACAATTGAATTAAATGTGAGAGGATAGGTCCACTCTCATAGCCGAAAGAGAATCTGATATCTAATAGGACAATTCTCCATTAATGCTCATCAGAATATGGTGGACCATATAATTCCCAAAATTTAGATTGAGTGTCCCAAGCTTTGGAATAAAGGGATCTTAGTACAACCTGATGGTTTTTATGAGTGTGTACTTAGATTTGGGTCTTCACAAGCCATTGTTCTTTGAATATAATATTCAAGCATTTTACGATCAATGACACATGTTTGATGTATATCTCTGACAATATTCAAAGGCTCATTAACATCTTGTTCTAGATTATGGATGACAACTGGCTCTAGTGTAGTCATGTTGATGTCGAATGTTTTCCAGTAGTTCTCTATCCAATCTGGACCATAAAATGCTGGATCTTCGAAGATATTTGCTCTTTGCAATCCAAACTTTAACACCGTATAGTATCTCCTTGTCGAATTAAGTTCGATGTACTTTCATGTTGGAAACTTAATGCTTATACAAAGAGTTATTTTTAAAATCTATATTAATGGTGTTTCCATGTCTTTATAAAAGCCGTATTTCTTGACAAAAAATCAAAAGGCGATATGTTAATATATATTTGTAAATTAAAAAAATATTTATTTATTAAAAATTATAATATCATTAAATATATTATATATTTTAAATTTTGATACAAATATTATTATTTTCTGCGCCGAGAGGCGCTCTACAGCCCAATATGAGGGAGATCTTATTACGTGTATGTGTCCCATAACGGGACACCTAATAAAACTTAAAAAGTAAAAAGTGATAATATGAGGGAGATCTTGTAACGTGTATGTGTCCCGTTACATGTAGCTTTACACCTAATGAAATGTAAAAAGTAAAAAATGATAATATGAGGGAGATCTCATAACATGTATGTGTCTCGTTACATGTAGCTTTACACCTAATAAAACGTAAAAAATAAAAAATTATAATATCAGGGAGATCTTGTAACATGTATGTGTCCCGTTACATGTAGCTTTACACCTAATAAAACCTAAAAAGTAAAAAATGATAATATGAGGGACATCTTGTAAAGTGTATGTGTCATGTTACATGTAGCTTTACACCTAATAAAACGTAAGAAATAAAAAATGATAATATGAGGGAGATCTTGTAACATGTATGTGTCCCGTTACATGTAGCGTTACACCTAATAAAATGTAAAAAGTAAAAAATGATAATATGAGGGAGATCTTGTAACATTTATGTGTCCCACACCCTTATCTTGTAACATGTAATGCATGTAATGGATGTAAGGTTTGTTCGAAAAAAATAAAATGTAAAAATTAATAGTTTGTGAGAACTTTTAATGTTACGTTTGTGATATTATTGTTGGCCATAAACAAAAAAGAATAATACAAAGTAAAAAGTAATAAATATTATGGCGGCCATAAACAAAAAAAGGTTAAAAAAAAAGTTAAAAAAATATTATAGCCGACATAAAATAAAGAAGTTAAAATTTTTTATAGTGGATAATTAAAATAGAAACATAATATTATACCCAACATAAAATAAAGAAGTAAACAAAAATGTAAAAAAGTATATTATAGCCGACATTAAAACTAGAAACATAAGAAGTAAAAAAAATATTATAGCTAACATAAAAACTAAAAATCTAAAAAGTAAATAAATAAAGAAGTAAAAAAAAATATTATAGTGGACATAAGAAGTAGAAACCAAAGAAGTAAAACCACCATAGATCCATCTTAAATCTTTATCTATCAAGCACCGAGAGGGATCCAATTTCTTGAGGTGTATTTCTTTTTTAAAATTTAAACTCAAGAAATTTGATCTCTCTTGATTGATAGATCCGGGTTTAAGTATTAAATTTTTATTTTTGCCATACTGGGATGTAGAGCACCTCGTTTCAACATAAGAATATTATAGCCGACATAAGAATAGAAAAGAAAAGCAACCATAATAATAGTTACATTTGCTAACTAATAATTAGATTTGATTAAAAAAATGCCATAATAATAGTTAGATTTGATAACTAACTATAACTCCACGCAAAAAGGGTTTTGAACCTTGGTCTCTAGGTTAACACAATCCCAATCACCTTAATTCCTACCAATAGAAAACACACAAATGTTGTTAAACAATAAAAGATGCATATTTATTTCATTCGTATGCATTTTTTATTTTTTTTTTACATGTATGCATTGAATTTATCAATTTAATAAATAAGAAAATATTTCATTAATTTCAACAATGCATTTTTTTTGTTATTTACATCTATACATTGAATTTATCAATTTAATAGAAAAACTACTCTGCAATGATTTCAACAAATTAAATTTTGGTGTTCTCTATTTCAGGGTATATCGTGGATCCTTAGGATAATATTGCAAATAATGAAGATGTTGATTATCAAAGAAGAAAAGTACAACAAATGTATAGAATAGAAAGATAAAAATAATCTTTGTAGCAAGATTTATATGGTTGTTGATTTCAGGATGTTTTGGAGAATCCATAGTATCCATGTTCTTTAGTCAACATTTCGAATTTATAATAGAAAAAGAAGCATCAAAACATACACAAGAACAAAGAAAACACGACCATGAACTAAAGAGATCATGAAGAAGTGTTATTTGTGCAAAGGGATTCTCAAAAGCATGAATGGGGGATAATTTCAGGGTTATATAGGAATTAATATAACTACCAATGAATATGACATACTTCGACACATGGAATGTGATAACAAGGAAAACTTGAACTTAATTTTGTTGATATGGAAACTTACAATCATGCACTGTAGTTCATATCTGAAAACCGACAATATCGGTACCATCTGAAGAAATGTATACTAGACATCGAAAATTTCATGAACGAATTGATCAATTAGAAGAAGTTCAAATGTGTCATGTCTGCTAGGAGTCATATGCTAGAATACAAATACATAATACAAGTACAGGTCCAATGTAGATTCTCATATGATCGATATGAGCAAATGCCAAAATTACCAGGTGTGAAGATAAGAAAAGATGAAGAAGATAGATTGAGAATGATCACGATGTGAACCATATTTTCATTTATTTAATCCTTACAAAACTGTTGTCTCTATTTTCCAGTTTAACAATTTACTCATACTTATTACTTACATTATTATAATCCTCATAATTCTTTTTTTGTTTTCAACTTAACCTGGTCCTTACAATGTTGAAAATTTTTATTGCATATTTTCCAGTGCAGATGTTATTTTGTGGACGCATTGATTTGAATGTATGGATGCATAGATTTCAGTGTATGGACGCATTGATTTCAGTGAATGGATACATATATTTCAGTGTTTGGACACATTGATTTCGGTGAATGGACGCATAGATTTCAGTGTATGGGATTTTTATTGCATATTTTTCAGTGTAGATGTTATTTTGTGGATGCATTGACTTCAGTGTATGGACACATAGATTTCAGTGTATGGACGCATTGATTTCAGTGTATGGACGCATTGATTTCAGTGACAACAAAAGAACGAGAAAAAGACTTGAAACGAAAAGCAGAAGAACAAAAAGAATTTCGAAAAAGGAAGTTGGACGAAATGATAGTACAAGAACTAGAAGAACAAAGAAAACGAAACGTAGATCGACAAAAAGAATATCGAAAAAGAAAGTTAAACAAACTGATAGCAGAAGAACAAGAGGAACAAAGAAAACGAAACGTTGATCGACAAAGAGTGTATCAAGATAGAAGTTGAAGTAGTTGGAAGAACAAAGAAATCAAGTTGCAGAACAACAAATAAATCAAAATATATGAAATGGAAAAATGACAGTAGAAGAAGGAGAAGAATGAACAAAACAAAACTCAGATCAACAAAAAGAAAATCGAAAAAAAAAAAGTTAAGCGAATTGGCAGTAGAAGAATGAGAAGAACAAAGAAAACGAAACATTGATCGACAAAGAGCGTATTGAGAAAGAAAGTTGAAGCAATTGGAAGAACAAAAAAACAGTTTGCAGAACAACAAATAAATCAAAATGTATGAAATGACAGCAGAAGAAGGAGAAGAGTAAACAAAACAAAATGCAGATCAACAAAAAGAGAATAGAAAAAAAAAGTTAGGTGAATTGTCTCTATTTTCCAGTTTAACAATTTACTCAATCCTTAATACTTATTACTTACATTATGATAATCCTCGTAAATGTATCTGTTTTTTCAACTTAACCTGTTCCTTACAATGCTGCTCAAACTCCAATTTTGTGTCACCGTCCACGAATGAAACCAGCCTAGATCCCAATCCTAGGCTCTATCAAGCACCGAGAGGGATCAAATCTCCTGAGGTGCAAACCTCTCCTCAACTCTCCCGAGGTGCAAACCTCGGCTCAGGTATTGCACTCAAGGAGAGGTTTGCACCTCGGGATATTTGATCCCTCTCGGTGCTTGATAGAGCCTAGGATTTGGATCTAGGCTAGTTAAGTAAGAATGAAACATTATATTAACAAAACAAAGATAAAGATACATAGCATGTAAGTCTATAATGACTTGGGATTGTCATGATTGTCATCCTGCTTTAGTTTGTGATGTAAAAAGAGAGGCTAATACTTGATAATTATAAAAAAAAATGTATTCTTACCAGAGACCACTACACCCAACATAGTTACAGACCCATTTTCAAAACTACACCTTCCCACATAGTGGAACTAGGAAAACAAACTAGCATAAACATAAGACTAAGCAAGAATAACTAAGCTAAGAATGAACAATATTACTGAGGTGCATACCCACTAGGACCTTCCACATGTTGTTCCACTTTCCTTGTAGAGTTGGTACCATGATTTGTTGAAATTGGATAGCATGCTCCAACCATTTCAATCAAATCATCCATAAAATTATGAATAGCATCCAATTCTTCTCTAATCCACATAACCATGCCTAGAATGGCATTCTGACAGAATTCATGTTTCCAAAGGACCCACGCCAAAAGAATATTCACAATTTAGAAAGGGTTAGTTATCTCTTGTTACTCAATATCCGCTACATGTCTCTCAAGCAAGGAAGCCTCTATATCCTCCATAGTTATCTAAATACGCTGAGGGATGTCCTCAAAGAAAGCATCTTTTTGGTTTGTGTAGTTGTGTTCCTGTTGAGAGAGCCCCTACCTCCCTATCTACTCTACACCCACTGCCTTAGAGCCATACAAGGAAACCACCAGCTAGAGCTACAGCCAATTCTATTGCTCAAAGCAAGGGAGATGAGAATGAGGAATTCAAGTCTACGTATCAGTTCATAAAAGGACAAAAAGTGTTGGGACAAAAAAATTTCATATAGATGCATCAGGAAGTATAAGCCATGTCTAATAAAAGATAGTACATGCCTCTTTCAATTCTTTACCCCGACTCTTATGCGCCAGGACAGATCGAAATCCAATTCCCATGATTGAGACTATCCTTTAGAAAATGCAAATAGGGGGAAAAGGACTAGCGATCCTTCTCCGAAGTGAATGCAACAACATAATCTTAGGGCGACAGTTACAAACCCACTTGGAAGACCAAACGAAGACATTCCCTCTAGGACTATCCATCTCCCGGTGAAGAGAATTTGAATGCTTGGTTATGACAAATATGGTAAGGAGTTTAAGAATGTAGAGGATCGTGACATCCAACTTGCCACACCTCCCCCAAACATTAATGGTCCTCGATATTTTGACCTTCATCATGTTTAACACCCACATCCAGGGTTTGATATAAATACTATTAATTAATTATACAATTTTAAATATTTATTTAATTAATACTTTTAAAAGTGGTGATAAAAATAATATCTTTAGTTATAAGAGTATTATGTAGAGTCTTGTTGAGGCCTCGGGGGTGCAGGGTAGTTGCAAGGTGCTGGAATGGGTTCCAAGGCTCCCAACAGAGGGTGAAAACCCAGACTGAAAGGCTTCGAAAGACCCTATGCAAGGGCATTTCTATCCCCATCCTGTTTGGTATGGAAATCTCCCACGGATATTTGGCCTCCGTTGGCATTCTATGAGTTGGTGTTTCGATCAGTAGATCAGTTCTCCAATTAAGGAAAACAAAAGTATGAAAACTTAGTACGTTCTAACTTAACCTATCTAAGACAAAAGGATCTACTCTAGGTTAGGTCTATTCTAATGAAAAGCTTGTTGTTGTGCAGATCAACTTGATGCGAGAAGGATAAGTATGTTTGTCAACTTCAACAGAAATGTTAAAAGATGTATTTACTTATTCGCTTAGATCACAATCAATTGATGAAAATTAAGTGACAATAATATAAGTATGTAAACCTGTCCAAGATTAACCTGTAATCACTCTGTTAATTGAAAAATTAACAATGATTGAATCAAATGTGAATCATTTGCAAAAATCGATAAAGAAAATATCTCAATTGACAGAAATTCAACAAAATATTTTCATACATGGATCAGCTATAAAGAGAAATCTGTATAACATATATTTATGTTAATTAATGCTTGCAAAAGATCACACACTATAGATGACATTTAGAAGTAAGAAATCAGGCACTGTCAAAGAAATTTGAACAATAAACAAGAGATGATTCAAAGGGATTACTTTACTGTATTAATGAAGTCTATAAACAAAATTACAAAGCTCTGCTAAGACAGAGTATCTCCAGTCGTCTACTACTGATTTCTAACCCAAAAATTATCAACCCTTCATATCGAGAGGAATTCTTCCTTAAATAAGAGTTACAACCGAGTATAAGTGGAAATTTCCAAAAGATAGGGATTACAAAATCGGATCAAGCTATTGATCCAGAAAATCCTGTCACAATAATCTGAACAATTTTAGCTCAAATGATTCCCTATAGTCCCACGACAAAGTTTGAAATAAGGGTCATTTTCTAATTTCGGGAAAAATCCCATAAAAAATTTGTGAAATTCAACAACGGTCCACTAGCTGTCGATAACAGGCAACAGATGGTCCAGCAAATCTTCATGTTGAATCACCATGGAATCTTCCTGCTGATCCATAACATTTTCGAAAACAGAAAAATTGGACAATGGGTCTTGCTTGACCGAGGCTGGTGGAATAGAAGGTTCCTCATTGATTATAAAATCATGGATAATGGAGTCATCTTGATCACATGGCTATTCATTGATTTTTTCTTCGCTCTTCTGAGGGAGTAGTATGCAGACGGGCATAGTCTTAGAATCTTCCTCTTTGCTATCAATACTAGTATCAGGAACATCCGCGTCAAAGGGTGGCGACATAGGCTCTTGAAATAACAAAGACTGAAGTTCTTCTCGCATAAAACATACTTCAAAGGACTCATAACCTGTCTGCATGTTACTCGCACTAGATCGTCAGAAAGAAAGCTTTCAAAATAAAAGACAAAACTTTTCTAACAAATACAGCCGACAAACTAAGTGCTTCATACTTGCGACTATATTTAACAATAGTTAAAGAGAATCATAATAATTGAATATGATGAGCTGCTATGATTCAAATCATACGAACTTGGAACTGTAATCATTTGGATTGTAATGAAACGATGTCGCAACATGCGTTAATCCAAATTGAATCATAACAAAGTACAATTTTAACCGAATCACGCACGATTCGAAGTCGCATCTAAAAGTCGTCATTACAAGCCAATCTAATCAAGCAATCATATCTTTAGAAGTGATCATGAGGTGAGAATTACAGTTAGAAACCTGGTCATAAGAACAACCAAACAAGGCATCAAAACATAAGTTCAAATGACGAAATTTCATCCACTGGATCAAATGAATCGATGGCGAGGATTAACCAATGCAGGACGTGGGATCAGGTCTAGGAAATTTATTCATAAGTTTATTCATGATTCCTGAAAGCCACAACCCGAAGCTTGCGGGTTTCGGGGTTGCAAACTGAATCAAAATGCATGAACGAGTTTCCGAAAACCGCAACCTGAAACTGGCGGGTGGCGGGTTTCACAATGAAAACAATCTATAAAAAATGAGAAAACTTTTCCTGCATCCCGCAACCCAACATTTCGGCTTGCGGGTTTCGGGGACACTCAACGCGTCTGAAAGGTAAAATGAATTCCTGAAATTCGAAAGGCGCAGTTGTGGGTTTTGGTTTTTGGGTTTCGGGATGAAAAATTCCCAAAATTATTAGCAAAGGGGTTTCCGCAACCCGCAACTTTCGTGTTTCCCAAAATCAAATGACTCAAAATGAATTCCCACAAGCCGCACTTGTTGGGTTGCGGATTTCAGGTTGTCGAATTACTGGGGTTTCGGGTTGGCAGAAATAAATGTCAAAATGCTTAAAGATTAAGGCTTCCAACAAACCAAAAACACTTAGAAATTTCCGAAAGAGAAAAAGAGGATCAAGCAGAACAAAGGTACAGGTATAAGATCATAGAAATAAATTTCAAAACCTCATGTTCACGAGAACACCTACCAAAACACCTTTGTGTTTATTCTAAAATTGGGGCTCCCATGATTAGCTAAGCATGGAATCTGTTGTGGCCACAACAAATGGCGACTAGATGGGAAGAACCAGTTATCTCTGCAAACAAAATTCAGTTAGAGAAAGTATATCAGTCATTTGCCTTTTCCAATCTAAAATTTAGAAAATATTTATAAAGGGGACAACCAATAAGTAGAAAACATAAGATTGATATATTCCCATCGATGATCATATTAAAAATGATGCAAATCTAATAAGGAGAACTAAGAAATAGCAGGAATCCTTTACCATTATGTAATCAATGACTGTCAGCTTGTATTGAACCTGGGACTAGCTTAAAACTGCTCATGGATGTCCAAATTACATGTCACCTTGATTTATTAATTGGTTTTATATACAACAGTTCTTTTGGCTATATACACCTCTTTTTTTATTATTAAAAATAAACAGTTGGACATAAGACCTTGTTGATACAAGACCATTTCCATGACTTGGTAATCAGATATCAGCAGTGCCATTCACAGGCCTGATCCAGAAACTGATCAAGCTGGCTCGATAAGAGACACCTGGTCCTTCAGCTGAAATACTGAAGGAAACTATTGTGGCTTGGTGACCACCTAATGATAGCTTCAGTCCAAATTAAACCCATTATCATGGCAGGGATGGCTTGTAATAAGAGCCCCCTATTCTTATACACAACAAGTATGTTATAAAAGGAAAATGTAGTTTTTATTCAAATAATAGACTACAACGCACTGCCAAGGCTTGGTAACCTCATGATAGTAGTGTTACTCACCAGTGTTTAATAGATCATGAACGAACTGACCTATGATAGGATCTTCCACCTCTCAGCAAAAACCGAAAGTCATCTTCCAAGTGTGGTGGTTTGATGTGAAGATGTCATTCCACTAAAAACCTATGAACCTAAAGGGATGGCTTAAAATAAGACCCCCCTCCTTGTAATTTATAATTATCTAAAAATATTATCAAGGTGATTGTAAAAGGATCCAGAGCAAATAAAGCTGATCAGGTTATTATGATATGCTATGACAATGAGACATAAGATAAGAATATTTTAACTGTTTCCCATATCTCAATTAAACTGATAAAACATGTAAAAGATGATGAACAAGGTGGAAAGGTATCAATCAAGGTCCTGCATCTATTGGGTGTGCATTCCTTACAAAATAAATTCAGATATCAACTGAAAGAGACTAATACTAACATACTATCCTGCAACTTCCGTTAAAATCATCTTTGAGCAAAATTGGTTTTGAACCATTACCAAATGTGTGGAGTCTATTATCAATAAAATGAAAGAAAACCAATCAAAACAAAGAAAATAGAAAACACACACCAAACCTATGTACAAAAGCACTAAGTTGTTCAGACGAAGTACTTTTTGAGCAGTGAAACATTCACTGGGTAGGTGTCCATGACTCCCTCCAGTGTTTGTAATTGGATAGTACTAGGACCCAACTTTTCTGTAATATTGAAAGGTCCCAGCCAAAGGTGTTGGAATTCGGTGTTGAGATATTGTAACTTCAAAGAATATTATAATTGTACTTTATTATTCCGGAGATGTTTCATTCCTCCGTGAAGATCTTATTGTATATCCGGAGATGTTTATTCCTCCATCGGAATGTGGTAACTCAGGTTATTAGACTTCCCTAGTGGAATTCGACCCTGTATGAGTTATGTGGGTCAAAGGGTTATTAGACCACCCTAGAGGGGTCGTCCTAGTCAGTTGTAGTGGGTTATTTAACCTATTGGTTAAATACGAGCCTACGTGTTCTTGTGTAAAAGACAAGTCGAAGTAGTGTATAAATAGAGGAAGTGTATTCCTCATTTGACACACACACTCACTTGAGAAAGGCGCACTTGTGGAGGAGAGGTCTGCTATGGTGGAGGAGGAGATCATGTCTTTGGTTTGCATCTTTGTATATTTCTGGTCATCTATATTGAGGAAGCTTTGCTGGTTTTTCTACCCCATGAGGGTTTCCCAGGATAAATCTGTGTCTCTTGTGTTTATGCTATGATTGTTGTTTCTTTAGTGATCCTATATATGCTATTATTGTGAAATGGAATGTAATGCTACTATTTTCTATCTTAGCATATTAAATCTTAACATGGTATCAGATCTAACCTGAAGGAAGGCAAGGTATGGCACTTACGACACTTGCTTCACTTACGACAATTTGAAGGTTAGGGTTTTACATAGAAAAAACCAGTCATCGTGGAACTTTCGCTATAAATCCATTTTGGCGAAGGTTCAGGATCTGAAACCTCTACAAGTCGTAGATAACATCTCCAGGTATCTTGTGTCCAAAGGGAACCCTCAGATTCGTTGTACTTTGTAAGTTATGATCAGTACAAGTTAGGGTTTCTGCCTCTTCCAGATCTCAGTCAAAATCAGGTGACCTAGGAAAAAAGGTCATAACGTGGGCTAGGAAGCTCCAAATGAAATTTCGTAAACCGTGACAGGTAGTACATAGACTGTACTATCTTAGGAAACTTGTTCAGAGGCCGAATCTGAACCAGTGACACGTGGCACGCCGTACAAGTTCGCTCTCCTGTTTTATCCCATAAACAGGTCACATTGCGACACTTGGCATAAATATCTCTCAGAGAGTCCAATTGAGGTCAAACCTGTCAGGATGGAAAGATAACAAGGCAAGCTATCTCAAGAAAATTTTTCAGAGGACGAAGTTCAAACAGTGACATGTGGCACGCCGTACAAGTTCTCTCTCTTGTATTATCCCAAAACAGGTCACGTTGCGACATTTGGCATAACTCTCTCTCAGAAAATCCAATTGAGGTCAGACGTATCAGGATGGAAAGATGACAGGTCAGGCTACTGTAGAAAAAAATTTTAGACCCTGTCGAGTGAAAATTTTTGAGTTATAGCAGAAACAATTAGGTACATATTTCTGTCAAAACAGAATTATTTTTGGAGCACCTTTATTCATGGCTTCCAGAATTTAGGGTTTCGGAGAAAGTTAGAATTTTTGGAATCGGAATCCACGGCTGAATGCTACTCAGGAAAATCGAAATTTGGAGACTAAGATCGAATTTTTTGGTTGGGTAGAAGACCGGGCTTGATTAAACCCTAGCTCGGGATTTTGATCGAAAAGATGGAAAATTAGGGCTTTAGCAAAAGTTGGAATTTTTTAAGTCTATAACCACGGTTGGAAGCTCCTCAGAAAAGTAAGAGTTTAGAGCCTTGGATCAAACCTTTTGATTGAGTAGAAGGGTGGGATTCATCAAACCCTAGTTCGGGATCCTGTCCAGAAGATCCAGAAGTTTCAAAGGCAATTTTGAGGGGTCAAATTTTGGAGATTTCAAAATTGAAGTATGCTAGTTTGATCAGCTCAGCAAGACACATCCTTCCATTCATTCGAAAGTGTGAAAGTCAAAGATTGAATTTTTAGGGTTTCTCTAGCAAACCCTAATCAAGCTCCAGATCAAGTTTCAGGGGGAGTTGAGGCTAAGGCCTTACATAAGAAGACTACAAGAAGTCTCAACAGGTATGCCTTAAGGAGGTTCAGGTATGTCTTGAAATCTGATTCTTGATTAAGTTCATAATGTGTTTGTCTTCATATTATTTATTAGTACAATCTTGATTAATGTTAGAATTGTCTTATCACCCTAGTAACAGTATGAATGCATGTGAATGGTCGAAGACATTCATTGATTAGGGCTATATGATTGTACTAATGCATTATGGTGTTGTGTGAGGTTGATGTTGTCTGCTTACAAGATACAGGTACATCACAAAAGACAAATCAAGTTCCATGACCATGACAACATGAAGAAAAAGACTCATCCATAATCTTTGTTTTACTTACGAGGTATGTATGAATTTTTTATATTATGCTTAACCTATGAGACATGCAGGTTCTAGCTCAGGATCTCTAAATCATTGAAGAGATTGTTTAGGTATGTTGTACATAACTAAGCAGGTATATTAATCCAGGTATGTTTACCTATGTCAAGTTAGAATCTTACCTTGTGTTAGGATCCCTTATATAAGTGTACTTGGTATGATTGGTTATGCTTATTCATAAAGTTAGTAATCAAGGGTTTATGCATATTATGTCTCTTATCTTGGTTGATTGTTTAACTAACTAGATCAAACAAGAATATGCATGAGTAAAAGAAGACTTCCCTGAAACCTTGAATATTATCTATAATCATGACTATACATATTCAAGATTATTTAGAATTAGAATGTTTTGAGAATATACTAATGAATGTATGTTTGTGTATGAGATCATGAGGATGACACTAGTGCACACTTGAGCATGCACAGTGGTACAGAATGAATAGAAGTTCAAAAGACATATAGAAGATCAAGCGGGAGGCAACCACACAAACATAAAAGATAAGTATTTGAGTTGTTATTTGAAATAGTAAATGATATTGCTTGTATGCATATTTGTATTCCTAGAATATATCATGCTGAGTGTAAACATTCATAAAGCATTGAACAGTATACTACTAATATGCATATGATTGGTAAGTTAAACAAACATTCCATTGTTGCTTGTCTAGAATGAAACATCTCCGGAATAATAAAGTACAATTATAATATTCTTTGAAGTTACAATATCTCAACACTCCCCCTTAATGAGAAGGATATTCCAGTAACTGCTTGAGTTACTGATGATGTTGAGAAAGCTTCCAATGATTTATAGATGTATCATGTATGATGTTGATGACTCCTTGCTCATGCAGATGCTGTTATAATATCCTTCTCGTTAAGGGGGAGTGTTGAGATATTGTAACTTCAAAGAATATTATAATTGTACTTTATTATTCCGGAGATGTTTCATTCCTCCGTGAAGATCTTATTGTATATTCGGAGATGTTTATTCCTCCGTCGGAATGTGATAACTCGGGTTATTAGACTTCCCTAGTGGAATTCGGCCCTGTATGAGTTATGTGGGTCAAAGGGTTATTAGACCACCCTAGAGGGGTTGGCCCAGTCAGTTGTAGTGGGGTATTTAACCTATTGGTTAAATACGAGCCTGCGTGTTCTTGTGTAAAAGACAAGTCGAATTAGTGTATAAATAGAGGAAGTGTATTCCTCATTTGACACACACACTCACTTGAGAAAGGCGCACTTGTGGAGGAGAGGTCTGCTATGATGGAGGAGGAGATCATGTCTTTGGTTTGCATCTTTGTATATTGCTGGTCATCTATATTGAGGAAGCTTTGCTGGGTTTTCTACCCCATGAGGGTTTCCAGGATAAATCTGTGTCTCTTGTGTTTATGCTATGCTTGTTGTTTCTTCAGTGATCCTGTATATGCTATTATTGTGAAATGGAATGTAATGCTGCTATTTTCTGTCTTAGCATATTAAATATTAACATTCGGTATACTGTTTTTTGTCTTTATGTTGTTTGTCCCATCGTAATACCAAATCTCCAACTAAGAATTCCCCATCAGATGAATATTTGTCATCAAACCATCTCTTCACCATCTACTGATGTTGGTATAGTTTATTCTTTTCCTTCTCCCTATCTTCCTCCAGTTTAAGCAGTGTGTCAATTCTGTGTTGAAGGGGAGAGGAGTCATCTTCTTGGATAGTTTGGGCTAATTGTAGTGAAAGGATGGTGAGATTAGAAGGAAGGACAACTTCCTTTCCATATACCAAACAGTTAGGAGAATTCTCAATTGCTTCCTTTGGGGTGATTTGATCTACCCAAAGAGAATTATAGAGTTGTGCGTGCCAATCTTTATGATGAGAGGCTACAGTCTTCTTGAGAATATTTATCAGATTTTTGTTTGAAGACTCAACCAACCCATTACCTTGTGGGTAATAATTGGTACAAAATTTTAACTTAATCCCTTTTTCAAGGGCATATTGTGTCAAGTCAATCGAAGAAAAATAAGATGCAGTATAAAAAACTAGATACTATGGGGCACCAAACCTTGTAATTATATGGATGTCAAGGAAAGAAATTACTTGGTTTGCATTACATTGCCTAAGTGGGATTGCTTTGTACATCTAGTGAAGTAATCAGTTGCTGTGAGGATGTATCTATGTTGCAGGGATGAGGTAGGGTCTGTTGGTCCAATAAAGTCCAATCCCCACTACTGAAATGGGAATTGAATTGTTACTGGCTGCAGTGGGAGAGCAGGTTTCTTGAAATTACCTGTACATTTTTTACACGGCTCACAACTTCTTACATAGGCATATGAATCTTTAAATAGTGTAGGCTAGTAATATTCTGCTATGAGAATTTTATGAGCAGTAGTTTCCCTTGAGAAATGGCCTCCAGCTGGTCCTGTATGAAATTGAAAAATAATATCATTAGTCTCATCCTTTTCCAAACATCTGAGGAAAACCCCATCATAGTTTTTTCTAAACAAAACTTCATTAATGAATTGGTAAGGAGCATCTTTTAATCTCAAAGCTCTGTGTTTCTTGAAGTCAAGGGTTTCAGGAGCAAACCCATGGTTCAGAAAGAACTTGATATGGTTATACCATTCGGATGTAGGGGTATCAATAGCATTGACAAAACCTGTTGGAACATCTTCCTCTTACTCCCATTCAATCTGTTGTTGTGCAGGATCGTTCAACTAAGCAGTAAGAAGATAGAGATATTGTCCTTTCACACTTTTGGCCAGTTTGATTTCTAGATCATATTCTTGTAGGGTCGTCATCCAATGAGCCCTTTTCTCGCCCAATTCCTTCTGAACTAACACATTTCTAATGGCAGAATATGGCATAATAACCTTTATTTGATATTTTAACAAATATGGCCTGTAATGCTTAACAGATTTGTAAACTACATAGGCTTGCTTGTCGATTTGGGAATAATTAATCTCTTCACATTTGAATGTCGAGCTCATAAAGGATATCAGAATCTCGGTGTCGGTGTCATGCTTCTGTGTCAAAACAACTGCATAAGAGAAATCAATGGCAAAATTATAGAGAATAAAATCATTATCAAAGTCAAGGGACATGAGAGCAGGAGCCTCAACAATAGCTCTTCTTATTTCGACAAACGCATCTTTATGTTCCTGCGACCAAGTGAACTGTACATCTTTCTTGACTAACTGCTGTAAAGGTTTAACTATCTGTGCAAAATTAGGTAGAAATCTACGTACAAAATTAATCTTACCGAGGAAGGACTGCATGGCTTTGTGCGAATCGGGAAAACCAATTTTTGAAATAGCATCAGTACGTTCTGGGTCAATAATCATACCTTTTTTGGACACGATGAAACCGAGAAGTTTTCCTTTTGTCACTGCAAAGATAGAATTTTTCGGATTGAGTGAGATCCCGTACTTCCTGCAACGTTCGAAAACCTATTTCAGGTCAAAACAATGTTCATGTCGTTTCTTTGAATATATAGTGATATCATCTAAATAAACTACGATAGAGTTATGCATCAAACCTCTGAAATCTATATCCATGGCTCTCTGAAACGTGGCCTCGACATTTATCAACCCGAAAGGCATTCGCATGTAGGAGAAAGTGCCCCAAGGGGTTCTAAAAGCAGTTTTCAACTGCTCATCGGGAGAAACCATGACTTGGTTGTATCCTGAAAAACTATCCAGGAGTGAGAACATTTCTAAACCTGCTACCTTTTGCAGAATCTGTTCCATGGGTGGAACAGGATAATTGTCTCTTTTGGAAGCTCGATTAAAATTTCAAAAATCTACACAAAGCCTGATTTCGCCATTCTTCTTATGCACAAGCACCAAATTGGCAATCCATTAGGTGTGTCTGACATGAAAAATGATTTGGGCCGTCAGTAGTTTTTTAGCTCTTTTGTCATAGAAGGTTCCAAGCTGGGGTGCATTTTCCGCAGTTTTTGTTGGTAAGGCTTCACCTCCGACTTCATAGGTATGTTGTGATACATGATGCTTGTATCAAAAGTTTTCAGCTCATCATAAGTCCATGCAAAAATGTCCATATATTCTTTACATAACCTAATTATAGCTCTTCTTTCCTCAGGAGAACAATTAACTCCAATATTGATAAAACGAGGTTCTTGCTCAGTGCCTAAGTCAATTGGCTCATAGTTAAGTGAGGAGCTCTGGGTTTTGCAATTGGTTTTATGTCTGAACTTATCTTATAAATCATAGAACTTCCCTATACTGATAACAGATTCCGAGATAATGTTTGAAGGATCAGAGAGTGATTTTTCATGTTCTTCCTCGTCTATAGCCATGTTTTGAAACGTATCCTGGGTTGTGAGGAAGTCAAGCATCTGTTAGTCATCATCAAACACTTTCCATTTTGTTACATTGTCTGGTATGGAAGGCCTGTACATGAGTTCAATTGAAAAGGTTTGAGGTGACAAGCCCTCTGGTGGTATCAATCTATATGTTGTGTTTTCTAAGAGGTCAGCATCGAAGTTCTGTGACCTGGGGACTGAATTAATGTTAAATGCAGAAAAGGAGTTGGTAAGGTCCCTTCCCAGCTTCTGATAATTCATTAGGTGGGGAGATAAGCAGTGTATCTTATTCCTTACCTGTTTGACAATGATTTCAGAATCACTGAAGCAATGAATCACTTGTACACCCATATCAATAGCCTTTTTGAGTCCCTGAACAAGGGCTTCATAATCAGCTACGTTGTTGGTATAGTCAAATTCCAATATGTATGCTATCATAGTTTTAATCCCTTTTGGGTTAATGAGGACACAACCCGCACCTGCTCCATCCTTAGACCTGGAGCCATAAAAAAAAAAGTCCAAGCAATTGGATCTATTATAAAATTTGTATTTAAATTAAAAACATTATGTACAACATCTCTAGAAAAAGGTACAGAGGTAACCTGAGTGAGTTGTAATTCTTTCTGTACATGTTCTTTTGGTGAAGAATCGGCTGTCAAATCTCCAAAGAAGGTGTCAAAAGTAAAGTGTTCAATATGTGCACTGTAATAGTTGGCAGGTTCACTAGAATCATTAAGGTCTGTGACTGTTTGTTTCATGAAAGGCTCCCTACTGATTTTGATTTTGTTCAGTTGACCATTGTAGGGTAACCACAGGTGAGACCAATCAGTGGAAAAGTAGCCCTTAAGCTTCTCCGACCAGTCCCTACTTAGTCACATCCCATAAACTTCAGGAATGTCAGCTACAACAATGTTTATAGTTTGGTGGATACGAGGGTCTGCAGATAATGTAAGCAACACATGTCTTAATCTTCCTACTACTCTAACTTTTGATCTATCGAGTTGGACAATCTGAGTGGGGCAAGGTTTCCATGTGGCATTCAATTTCCTGCAGACCGATAAGGGCATCACATTCGATGAGGCCCCTGAATCTATCATGCAGTTATGTATGTTCCTGTTGAAAATCTCGAAAGTAAGAAGAAAAGGGGGTGTCCTTTTGCTTCCAGTTTTTTTATCATCTGGTTTAGTAAAAGAGTCCAGGTTGTTATTCTGTGATTCTCTAGGTTGCTTGATTATCATGCTTTTGGGTAAAGTATCCCTCATAGAAGGGATCTTTAAAAGTTCAAACAAAGAGATATTTTCCTTGACTCTTTTCATATCTTCAGCTAGGTTGTACTCCATCTCTGGAATTATTGTGTCCTTTTGGGGAATAGCTTTGCCTTTGTTGGGAATTTCTGTTGAAGATGAAGGTTCTTGAGGTGGCTGTGGTCTGGACCTTATGTTATAAGGGTGTTGAAAATTAAACATAGTCTCAGGTTCTTCTTCGTCTTCATTCATAGGAAGTTCAAAGAAATAGATAACAGTATTCAACTGCAGGTCCTCTTGTTCTTCATCCTCTTCAGGTAACTGTGAATCTTGATTGGTCTGATCATTGGAGTATTCAGGATTAGTTTGGGATTCTGTTGCCAGGGCTCTAAAAATTGAATAGAGTTTCTCATTTGAAAGTCCTTCAGTAGGATTAGGAGGTGGTGGATTCTAAGGAGGCTGATAAGGTCTCCTAAAAGGTGGCCTTGCAAAACCTCTGTTTTGGTTTTGATTCTCGTTATTATTTCTTTTCAAATCGACCATCTCATTTGAAATTTTATGAAGGAACTTCTTCACATTAGTCTTATCAAAAGGATCCTTGCTCTGAGTATTGGGTTTGGGGGTGTTGTCAGTCTTTTTTCGAGAGGTAGAGGGCTATTTTTCTAAAATTTCAGGACTATCCTTCAAACAGAACATATCGTTCTCAACGTGTATTGCTTTAGCAAATGCCTCTAGCAAATTCCCCTTTTGTGCCCTTTTCACCCACATTGCACTAGGAACATGCAGGCCCTTTTCATAATAAGCCACCAACAATTCTTCTGCAGGAAGAAGGTTGGCGGGAATTCTATTCTTTAGGTAAGAGAACCTCTGGTTGAAGTCTTTAATCCTTTCTTTCCCTCTGATCTTCATGGAAGACAACTCTAAAACTAAGTCCTGTGGTGTTTTTTCATCTCCAAACTTTTGGATGAACAGTTTCTCGAACTCATCCCAGGATATTATGGATTGGGATGGTAAAGCGAAGTACCATGTAGATGCCTTCCCTTCGAAAGTGTAAGGAAAGATTCTGCAAACCACATCCTCGTGGACTACACTCCTAAGCCTGATCGCCTACATAAAGGTTTTGATGTGATCTAGTACAGGCAACTTGTCATCAGGATTGAACTTAGGAAGCCATTTCTCAGGGTTCTTAAGTATTTTATGTTGGTCCCCGAGTATGAATACTACATCTTGGTCCAACCAAGGTCTATTCTGGCCTTGTCCATCCATGGGTGGTTCTTCTTCTTCTTCGGATTAAGAACTAGAAGAATGTTCGCTTTCGTATGAGGAGGATGACGAGGAAGGAGGACTAGGTGGAGGTGCACCAGTTCCAACATTCGGTTGAGCTTGTACTTCTTGGAAAAGTGGATCAAGATTGTATTCAAGAGATCCTGAATCGTTAGCTATTTCTTGGTTTTGATCAGCTTTTTCCTGGTTTTGAGGGTTTTGATCAGCTGTTAATTGTGTTCTTTGATCACTGGCATGCTAAATATTGTCTGTATGAATAGCCGCCAGACCTCTACTTGTTTGAGCAGCGATTCTTTGTTCTAACCTAGTGACACTATCGCTAGATCTTTTCAAAATTTGCTCAAGTGTAAGGGGTCCTCTCGTAGGGGATATGATGAGGATATCCCTTCTGATTTCCTACTCCGCTGCAGTTGTGGTAGGGATAAGAGTTGGATGTGACACTGTTTTTTGTTCAGATGTTGAAGCTCTAGATTGGATTCTAGTCACAACCGACGATGTAGTTGCTGGAGGAGGTTTCTGAGTGTTCTGTTTAGGCATGTTATACTACTGGCCCTCCTTCTAGCGCCATTTGTTGAGGCCTTGGGGGTGCAGGGTAATTGCAAGGTGTTGAAATGGGTTCCAAGGCTCCCAACAGAGGGTGAAACCCAGACTGAAAGAATTCGAAAGACCCTACGCAAGGGCAGTTCTATCCCCAACCTATTTGGTATGGAAATCTCCCACGGATATTCAGCCTCTGCTGGCACTCTATAAGTTGGTGTTTCGATCAGTAGATCAGTTCTCCAATTAAGGAACACAAAAGTATGAAAACTTAGTATGTTCTAATATTTAAGACAAAAGGATCTACTCTAGGTTAGGTCTATTCTAATGAAAAGATTGTTGTTGTGCAGATCAATCTTGATGTGAGAAGGATAAGTATGTTTGTCAACTTCAACAGAAACGTTAAAAGATGCATTTACTTATTCGCTTAGATTACAATCAATTAATGAAAATTAAGTGACAATAATATAAGTATGTAAACCTGTCCAAGATTAACCTGTAATCACTTTGTTAATTGAAAAATTAACAATGATTGAATCGAATGTGAATCATTTGCATAAATCTATAAAGAAAATATCTCAATTGACAGAAATTCAACAAAATATTTTCATACATGGATCATCTATAAAGAGAAATTAGTATAACAGATCTTTATGTTAATTAATGCTTACAAAAGATCACATGTTGTAGATGACAATTAGAAGTAAGAAATCAGACATTGTCAAAGAAATTTGAAAAATAAACAAGAGATGATTCAAAGGGATTACTTTACTGTATTAATGAAGTCTGTAAACAAAATTACAATGCTCTACTAAGACAGAGTATTTGCAGTCGTCTCTTGCTGATTTCTAACCCAAAAATTATCAACCCCTCACATCGAGAGGAATTCTTCCTTAAATAAGAGTTACAACCGAGTACACGTGGAAATTCCCAAAAGATAGAGATTACAAAATCGGATCAAGCTATTGATCCAGAAAATCCTATCACAATAATATGAACAATTTTAGCTCAAATGATTCCCTATAGTCCCACGACAAAGTTTGAAATAAGGGTCATTTTCTAATTTCAGGAAAAATCCTGTAACAAAATTGTGGAATTCAACAACGGTCCACTAGCTGTCCATAACAGGCAATAGATGGTCCAGCAAATCTTCTTGTTGAATCGCCGTGGAATCTTCCTGCTGATCCATAACGTTTTCGAAAACAGAAAAATCGGACATCGGGTCTTTCTTGACCAAGGCTGGTGGAATAATAGGTTCCTCATTGATTATAAAATCATGGATAATGGATTCATCTCGATCACATGGTTGTTCATTGATTTTCTCTTCGCTCTTCTGAGGGAATAGTATGCAGACGGATAGAGTCTCAGAATCTTCCTCTTCGCTATCACGACCAGTATCAGGAACACCTGCGTCAAAGGGTGGCAACATAGGCTCTTGAAATAACAAAGGATGAAGTTCTTCTTGCATAAAACATCTTTCAAAGGATTCATAACTTATCTGCATGTTACTCGCACCAGATCGTCAAAAATAAAGCTTTCAAAATAAAAGAGAAAACTTTTCTAACAAATACAGTCGACAAACTAAGTGCTTCATACTTGCGACTATATTTAAGAAGAGTTAAAGAGAATCATAATAATTGAATATGATGAGCTGTTATGATTAAATTCATATGAACTTGGAACTGCAATCATTTGGACTGTGATGAAACGTCGTCGCAGCATGCGTTAATCCAAATTGGATCATAACAAAGTACAATTTTAACTGAATCATGCACGATTCGAAGTCGCATCTAAAAACCGTCATTACAAGCCAATCTAATCAAGCAATCATATCTTCAGAGGTGATCATGAGGTGAGAATTATAGTCAGAAACCTGGTTGTAAGAACAACCAGACAAGGCATCAAAAGGTAAGTTCGAGCAATGAAATTTCATCCCCTGGATCAAATGAATCGACGGTGAGGATTAACCAATGCAAGACGCGGGATCAGGTCTAGGAAATTTATTCATAAGTTTATTCATGATTCCCGAAAGCCGCAACCCGAAGCTTGCGGGTTTCCGGATTGCAAACTAAATCAAAACGCATGAATGGGTTTCCGAAAACCACAACCCGAAACTTGCGGGTGGTGGGTTTCGCAACGAAAACAATCTATAAAGAATGAAAAAACTTTTCCCACAATCCACAACCCGACCTTTCTGCTTGCGGGTTTGAGGGACACTCAACGCGACTGAAAGGTAAAATGAATTCCCGAAATTCGAAAGCTGTAGTTGCGGGTTTCAGTTTCCGGGTTTCGGGATGAAAAATTCCCAAAATTATTAGTAAAGGGGTTTCCACAACCCGCACCTTTCGGGTTGCAGGTTTTGGGTTGCCCAAAATCAAATGGCTCAAAATGAATTCCCGCAACCCACACTTATTGGGTTGCGGATTTTGAGTTGTTGGATTATCGGGGTTTCGGGTTCGCAGAAATAAATGACGAAATGCTTAAAGATTAAGGCTTCCAGCAAACCAAAAACACTTAGAAATTTTCGAAAGAGAAAAAGAGGATCAATCAGAACAAAGATACAGGTATAAGATCACAGAAAAAAAATTTCAAAACCTCATGTTCACGAGAACACCTACCAAAATACCTTTGTGTTTATTCTAAAATGGGTGCTCCCATGCTTAGCTAAGCATGGGATCTGTTGTGGCCACAACAAGTGTTTTTGTAACCAAGTTATGTGGAATTATTTTGGGGAAAAAGTTTAATCTATGATAAAAAATCACCAAAAAAATGCCACCGAGTTGGATTTAAGAGTTGTCATTTAATTGCGAACAACCTTGTTACACTTTGGATCATTGCAGAGGAATGCCACAATAATAAAGCCAATCTTTTGTGTTGCTTCATTGGCTTTAGAAAATTATTTGACATAGTGCCTAGAACTAACCTTTGGAATATATTAGAAGAGTTAAAAGTTCATTTCGAGTTGAGAGTTGCTACGATAAGGTTGTGTGAGAATGATATTGCCAAGTTTAGGAACTTTGAGGACTAGTAGGAAGAGATTAATTGTAATATAGGAGTCGAGCAAGGTTGTCCTCTATCCCCTACCCTTTTTGTATATATATCGACAAGTTAGAGGGTTGTTTGGAAGAAGTAGTTATGTGTCAACATGACTCTAGCTAGTGTAGTCATCATTCTTCTTCTTTATGTTGAGTATATTATTCTTATGGTAATGAGTCCCTATGATCTCAACAAGAAACTCAAAACTTTCGAGCATTATTTCTGTAGTAAGGCTTCAGTATTGACACTTACAAAACAAGGGTTATGATAATCCAATCCAAGAAGATAACTTA
This sequence comes from Larix kaempferi, assembly GCA_027924585.1. Classification (NCBI taxonomy): domain Eukaryota; kingdom Viridiplantae; phylum Streptophyta; class Pinopsida; order Pinales; family Pinaceae; genus Larix; species Larix kaempferi. The sequence goes on from BSBM01000160.1 coordinate 2,042,277, forward strand.
TGCTAATTTTGTGTATGACAACTTGGAGGAAGTGACTTCATAAAAATATTTGGAAAAATGAAAAAAATGCATAGAGAAAATGATAAATGGATGTGTTGAGCTAACAACAACTTCTACAAAAGATAACTTATGCTAATTTTGTGTATGACAACTTGGAGGAAGTGACTTCATAAAAATATTTGGAAAAATGAAAAAAATGCATAGAGAAAATGATAAATGGATGTGTTGAGCTAACAACAACTTCTACAAAAGATAACTTATGCTAATTTTGTGTATGACAACTTGGAGGAAGTGACTTCATAAAAATATTTGGAAAAATGAAAAAAATGCATAGAGAAAATGATAAATGGATGTGTTGAGCTAACAACAACTTCTACAAAAGATGAAGCAAAATATGAAAACCTCTCTAAATTTGGACCTTATTTTGATACTATATAAAACTATGCCGGAAGGTTTTAATCTCTCTTTAGAATTTTCCACCTACTCTTTAATTAAACCTTTATGACTTGAGTTGTCTCTTGTCCTTGTAAATTTGGTTGGACTAACCTTAATTTGACAGAACACCTCATAGAATAGTGGCAGCTCCATTCTCAACCCTCTTGTAAAGACCTAATTGAAACTAAACTGCAAAATGAAGACTAAACCACACACAAACCAACTAAATTACACCTCATACGTTTTCCCTTGAATTATGTTGGGTACTCACAACTTTTTTTTGCCGTGATATATCACGCGTTCTCTTGATTTCAAAGTTTCTCGAGCTTTCGACATATCGCACCCCACAAGTTTTGCTTCCCACGACATATCACATGCTCCTTCGTCTTTGAAGTCCTCTAACCTCGGGACAATGTGAATCTTTACCAGTCTCGCCTTGTTGCCAGTTTTGTTATACCCCAGACCCCTCACTTTTGAAAACCAAGAAAATGTTTGAAATGGTTACGTCATTTGAGAATTACTTTAAAAAGTGGTCCCAGTAGTACACAGTGCAAAGCTAAAGCTTGGCATGACGCACAATATCACAGAAATGCTTCGTTTTGAAGTACGATTTCCTCGTGATACGTCGCAGAAAGAATTAGTTGCCAACGTACCCAATCATCAATTGCGTAAGGACAACACTTCCTGAAAATTCTGTGCCCTTCACCGTGTCGCGGACTCGCGACTAGCGACTCGCGACTCGCGAGCAGTACTATAATGCAACACAGCGCACCGATAAAAGTTTTCATTCACACAGTGCCAACTGCAAAAAGCCATAAAGTAAATTCCAAATGGGGGCGCTATCATTTCATAATAATAAAAGGAACGGAAAGGACAGAGGTTAAAATAATAAAAAAAGAAAATCACGTCTGTAGCATTTACCGAATCAACGAATGATGGAAACCAGGTAGCTTCATGTTACGTTGCAAACTTTATTCTAATCGTTAGATTTCGCCCTTTCCGTGAATTCAATCTCCTTTGGTACTTGCCGAATCTAGCTTTCCCTCGTGTGCTCTAAGTGATTTTCTTGCCTTTTTCAATAGAATCCCATGCTTTTCCCCGACCCACTGGTGTTTTCCTCTGTCGCTTCGCCCACTGTTTTGGAATTCCATCCATTTGTTTTTTCGGCCCACTGTAGTGAAATAAAAGCCACGCTACGTAATAAAGAAAGACGCGAGGACCCTTTTAACTTTTTACATAGAAACCAACATGGATGAAGATAGTTAGAATACAAAATGAAGTAATTCTTGAGATCAACCCACATCGGCACCAACTACCATGCGGGAGAAATTTACCAAATGTTTAAAGAAGAAACATAGCGAGAGCTCCGGTCTCCAAGAAATGGCAACTAGACGAGTAGTATTGCCTTCTGTTGAAGTCATATCATAGCCAATCAACAGTAATGATATTGAAATAGGCTGGTAAGGGATGCATAATTGCCTTCTCTTGAAGTCATATCAAAGCTAATCAACAATAATGATATTGAAGTATGCTGGTAAGGGATGCAGAAGGAAAAGTCATTGTCTTATTTTATCCTTCATGCTTAAATCTATGTTACAAGTTCCCAAAGCCTCTTATAGATATCACAGAAGAATGGGTTCTCTAGTTTACTCTTAAATATCATGATATTTTCAAAAGATGGTGGATTAATAAGAAGGGTTTTGGGGTTAGGAGTATATCCAACAATGCATTTTAGGACACCCTATAAAATAACTATGGTCTTGATAAGCAAGTTATATGGAGAGGAAGAAGTGACATAGTTTAAAGAAGCATTGGTTTCTTTATTATACTGAGTCATGAAGGTTGGGACTTTGTTTATTTGGGCCTCCATGATATTAGCCTCATTAAGTCATCTACATCTAGAGCTAAGTACATAGTCATAGGGATCCCCCAACCTTTCATGTGTTTCCATACTTATTGGATGTAGCATGTGTCACAAATAGTTTCCCATAGCTTGGATAGAAATGCCAACAAAGTGAAAATCCCATCCATGCACACTATCATATACTTTGGGAACACAAATTTTAGAATTCACTATACTAAGATATTTGAGCATTTTATGGCCTTTATGTACAAGTTTTTTTTACGAACCTAGTCAGTGCATGACAAAGAAAGGCTATGCATATAATTAGTGAGATTGGGGATTAGTGCATCACAGAAAAATGAACATATATAAGGGTGTTTGTTCGGAATTACACACATAAATTGGTCCTTAAATATTATAACCTAAGTGGCAACGGTCCTATCTCTAATGTCTTTCCCTACAAAAACCAGGATAGTGACCAAGAAAACTCTCCCCTTCCCTTAGATTCCTGCAAACCCTAAACACGTTGAATCAAAGAACCCTACAACCTCTACCCAGACCAACATAATCAAATAACCCTACAACCTCTACCCAGACCAACATAATCAAATAACCCTACAACCTCTACCCAGACCAACATAATCATAATCACAAATTTACTTGTACGGACCATGGATCACAACAAGATGAATAAAATTACGGCTTATGTTTCCATATATGAAATTCTTTGCATTCCTCGGTGGAGAATTATGTTTTTGAGTACTTTCATAACCTTTCCAAATTTGCAATAGAAAACAATATATACTTGTGTAAATGGAAAGAATCTGCTAAAAAAACAAAGAACTAAAAGGAAAATGGAAGACATGTTGAAACACAGAAAGCTATTGTAAATACTGTTAGCATATGCACTCATTCAAGATCATAGATGATTCCTTTTATTATGACTTTTGAGATTTATGATTACAATGTGCACAATTTTCCATTGGACTTAGAAGCATCCTCTAATGTAATTCCTTATTATTTCTATAAAATATAAATGTTATTCCCTCTAAATGTGCAACATGAATGATTTCATTGGATAGATCCGACGTGAAAGTCATGTATGAATTGAAGGATGTCACATAAAGGAACCGGTCATAGAAATTGTAGGGTTATTTTTCCACTACTCCGTCACATATGTGTCTACCATACAAAGGGCACGTGAACCCGATTAGAGTAGGTTGAGAGGTTGATATGAAGCATAGTGTGAAAGAAATGGAGGCATATAATGAGCCTATAAATTTCATGCATGGATTTAGGGAAATATTTTCTAGAAATAGGTTTTGGTTGTTATGTAGCACATGAATTGCCTCTTGAATCAGAAACACAATTAGACATTTTTCATTGCACATAGACTGATAATAATGATTCTAATATATTAGATGCAACTCGCATTAGTTGTTCTAACTTAAGAATGGATTAACATCTAAACTTTAGTCTTTTATGGCTCCAAGTCACAGGAAGGAGTTGGGGTAGGATGAATCTTGATTGATTCATCAAACAAGTGAACACTATTCTCCTATCGACTAGAATTCAAGTGCACCAACAATATAGATTAGTATGAGGATTTGATTCAAGGTCTTAAAAAAGCTATTGGCCTGAAGATAAAATGTTTAAAAGTGTTTTATGACTCTAAAATAATTGTTAGATATGTAAGAAGTTCTATACAGTGTCTTTCCCCACATTTTGAAAGTTATTAGATGGGTGTTTGGAATTTGATTAATAATTTTGATGTCTTTCACATTACTTCTATTCCTTGCACCAAGAATGCTACTATGGATACTTTGGCTAATGTTACCTATATATTTTCTAGTTTGAATAATGTTTTCTATGTTGAATTGATTTTTAGGCCCTTGATGACAGATAATGTACTCAATTGGTGATTTTTAATGGATGATGAGAAAATAACAAAATTATTCACTAATGAATACATGTTCAAAGATGCAACTATAGATGATAAAGAACAGTCCCAAGCTATGTAGAAATACATAAATTGTATGGACCGCATTAAAAGAAACCCCATGCCTAAAAGGGTTTTGACTTTGGAGAAGTCCTTTGATATAATTTGTTTTTTCAAGATGCCGGTGAATGTAAAAACCCATAATTCTTCCAAGAGTTTTGAGTTGATAAACCTTGGCACTCAGGGAGACCCCAAGAATATCAATCTTGGTACTTGTTTCTTATTTATGGAGAGGCAAGCATACATTCAATTATTAAAGCAATATAAGGATATATTCACATGGACATAAAATGACTTCAAGATATATGATACAAAGATTATACAACATGTGATTCCTCTTGAGGACACAAAGTTGTTTCAATAGAAGTTCATAAATTTTCATCCAATGCTTGAACCTCTTATTAAAAAGGGATTAAAGAAACGATTGGATACAAAAATCATCTTTAAAGTAAGACTTCTTCTCAAATTAAAAATTAGATTCTTGTATGAAAAAAATAGGAGAAATTAGACTATGTGTAGATTTATAGAATCTAAATAAGACATCTGATAAGGACAACTATCATATCCCTTCGATGGAACACATACTACAACTCATCTATGGATATGGAATGTTTTCACTATTCGAAGGGTTCTCTAGATACAATCAAGTCCTAGTTGTTGAGTCTAACAAGATGAAAACCACTTTTCATATGAAGTCAGGAATGCATGCTTATTGGACAATGCCTTTTCAATTAGTGAATACATGAGAGATTATTCAATGTGCAATGGATATAGGCTTTAGATAAATTATTGGCCATAGATATGACATTCCCTCAACCCCAAGAAGGCTTATCTTTGTTGTTTTTGAGGTAAAGTTGTTAGAAAATATCATCTCTAAATATGGTATAACTATGTATCTTGAAATAACCAAAGATATTAAGTCGCTTCCCATACCTAAGAGCAAGAAGAATATGCAATCTTTCTTTTGGAAAATTAATTTCATTCGAAGATTAATGGTCAATTTTATAGAAATTGTAAAACCATTGTAGAAGATGCTAAAAGGGATGTTGAGCTCAAATGGACCACAATTGAAAAGAAGACATTTCAGAATATTAATGTTGCAATCCCATACTTTGGTAAGGATTGTTTTATGTACATGTTTGCATCTAATCATTCAATTGTAATGGTACTTACTCTGAAAAATGACCAAGGAGATGAATATCTAGTTTTGTTTATGAGGAATGGTCTATAAGGAGATGAGTTGAACTACCCAATTGTATAAAGGAATAATTCATTTCTTTTAAACCTTCCAAATAGATATAGCATTATATCTTGAAAAATAAAACAAAGGTAATTGTGCCTCACCCAATTGTAAGAGAATTCTTTGTACAAAAGGAACTATGTGAAGGAAGAGGAAATTGGATGATAACCATCCAAGACTTGAATTAGAGTTCAAACCTACAACTATTGTCAAAGGCCAAATTCTATGCCAATTAGTAATTGAAGCATTAGACCCAAATAATTCAGTTGAAGAAGGTTGGGAGAATGAAATGGTCCTTTATATACAAAATTGTTATACATACTTGTAGACACAAACCCCTGATACAATAATATCAAGTAGTATTTGTAGCAAAGAACAACTAGTTTTTCCAATTTCAAATAAACGTAGGCATTGTGGCTCAAGTATTCACAATAATGTAATATCCTTGGGAATATTTGACCCAGATATTAACTCAACTTCAGATTTTTTTATAAATTTTACAAGTACAAATTTTGACAATTTTTAACAAATAGTGTAGGTGGTAAGTGATGGGTAGCTGAGGCAACAATGAAGATGATGGGATGAACTTTTAATTCTAATATTTGTATGAGATGTGTGCAGCACAAGCAAATCAGATCAGAGGGAGAGTCCTAAGCACAAAGTACTGGGGCCATTTATGTTTCGGACAACAGCTACCACTGAAGCCTACCGCAAAGCTTCCTGGGCACACCAGCATATGCTTACTAGACTGGGTGGGTTACTGAGGGTCCAAGGCTGAGTTATGATAGACAAATAAGTTCAATGGATTCACTGGGAAGAATTCAAAAATATTTGGAAAGAGTAAGAGTGATTTGAGAATCTTTGGCCAATATTGGATTATTGAGTTAGTTACTTTCCAATCTTTACAAAAGTGGTTTAAATGGTTCTAAATTCTTAAAGTAAGGACTCATATGGAAACTATAATTAATTATTAACCTCCTACAATTTACAGAATGCAAAACTGACACTCAGAATGATTTTGGCACTCATTTCAGTAAAACTAGTCACAAACAGTGCTCAATGAGCTAGTCTCTCAATCTCAGTTACTAAATGACTTTTATTAACTGAAATATTCTGTTATGAAGCATGATAATGTTCTGACATGTTGTATTCAACAACAATAGGTGGAAATATAACTCACTGAACCAATATGGCACTCATTTAATTAGCTCCTCATCATTACATTGTATGGTAGACTAGAAACCCCCTCATAGGGCCATAGAATAACTGAAAGAAGAGATATAATGGCTAAATCTATATTATGAAGGTGTGATATGATATTCTACATGTATGAAACAGAATATGGGCTGCACACTGAGATTCTGAGAAAGTATGGGGCGCTATCCATTGTTCTTCTCTTCCTTGTAGGGAAAACACCTCCAAATCTAGCTGTGGTTGTGAGAAAGAGTAAGAAGAAGAAGGATAGTTCAGTTCTGAAGCTGATTTCTGATATGTGGCTCTTCTAATGTCTATAAAAATGGCTGAACCATCTCTTCACCAAGTCTTGGGTGCATTCACTAGATCAAACTTCTTCAACAGGAGAATCTTCACCAAAACTAGCTGTAGTTTCACTATCTGAGGGATCTGCTCTTCTTCTGACTGTAAATCTTCAATGATGGATGAAAATAGATGATAATGGTTTCCAGTACATGTTCTGGACCTGCATAAAAATCTCTGGAAAACTAAAGGACCTTGGGACACATCACTGAAGAGGAACAGTTGAGGCACATCACTCAACTAGAGAAGCTCAGAGCTCTCAAACAAAAATTACAAATGAAAAAAGTTGTTCAATGGAGTGAGTTGAATTCTTTTATAAACTTCATGATGACCTGATGAGAAGTTTACTTGAATTGGTGACCTGTGAGAGTAGGTTACCCACTTGCCCATTCTACTCCAAAGCCATGAGGATACCACCTTGGGATAATTAGCAAGTTTAGCTCATCCAAAATGGAAAGTGCGCCCTCCTTGAGAAGATAGAAAGTTTATCTTAACACAAGATGTTTCCTTTATTGATAAACTTGGTCTGAATTAGAAACTGCGCCCTCAACTTACTTGCTTTTGGGGATGACATGCTTTTGTCTCTTTTTTAGAAATTGCACCTTCAAAGTTTTCTACTTTTTAACTATGACATATTTTCTGTAGTTGCCTCTTTTGTCCTAGATTTCCTCTTTGATTGAATTGGTATGCTCCATCCTTTTTGGCTTGAGTGATTTTGGTAATTTTCTTGATTTGCTTTACTGTTGCCATTAATGAATGCCAACTCATGGTCCACTTGGACCCATGTTCCCTCCAAGTCACCTATTCACACTTAATTCCAATATTTATTAAAATAACATAATTAACAAATAAAATTGAACTTCGTACATGCCTTCTTCATATTTAATAATTAAAATTTTCCTAGGTAGATTGATTAATTCCACTTTGACCCCCTAGGTGCTTAGCAAGGTCAAGAATTTATATGTCCTTCTAGGAAGGGACATTACAGTCCTCCCCTCCCAAAACTGCTTGTCCTCAAGCAGAAGTAATTCACCCAAGGTGCTCCCCATGTAGGAAAGCTGGAACCTGACTATATAGATGAACTCATGTGAATAAGGGTTGACTTTCTCCATCAAGCCAACATGTAAGTAGTTCTTCCAAAGACAAGCAATGCCAGGGCCCATTGCTTGTTTTGCATCCCCATTGGTGGGAATGCCATCCAAAACCAACCCTCAAACAAAAGTATGCATTGATCCGAGTTCCTCAACTGCAAGTATCCATTCAGTAGTGTCAAGGGTGGAAACTTGACATCCCAAGGAATTCTAGGATCCCACGGTCCATTGTGCATCCTCCTAAGCATCATCCATATCATGCAGAACCCACCATTATGAAAGGTACTATGAATGATAGCAGTGGAATCATGAAGAATGTCTGAATCATGTAAGTGACATAGAAATTTGTCATTCTTCAAACTAGGATGAAATATAGAGAGGTCCTTCATCATAAAATACATGTCCCCAAAGTGAGGCCGACTCCAAATAATTCTTTCCAAGTCATCAACAGAAAAAGGTGGATCCATTTTCTCCTCATGTGGCCCCAAGATAAAGTATCCCCTTACCCAATCTTCTTCTCTATATGTCATGGCTTTCATATGTATGTGGGATGATGAACAATGAACCAACCTTTTCCGACAACCTCCTAGTGGCAACTCATAACTTCTTTGACAATGTAAGGGTGCTTGGTCTCCATCTTCCTTGTCTTCAAACTTCTCAAACTCCTACCAATCAGAATGCACCTCATGTGCATGTGTATAGAAGATATCTAATGGCTGCAAGATAAATTTTTGTTGCTGCTCACATGTCAGGAAAATGTCAATTATAACAAAAAATTTATTGCATAAATAAAAGAACCTTTTACCTTCCAAGGTCTTTAATGCAATGATACATCTACCCATCCAGCCAATGGATGGAAAAGCACTTTCATTTGCTGAACCATATGGAATGTGATCAGCCATATGTATGTCCTCCTCAAATGAATAGATCTCATGATCTTTATGGAACTCCATCGGTGCTCCCCTCTTCATCAAATGGCTCAACTCTATGCCATTGATCCAAGGGTGCAAAACTCCATCAAATGACCCACACTTCGGAAGTAAGTGTAGATCAGATTCCTCCTTATCAAAAGTGGCTGCACACACTTGCATGGGCTGCCTCCACTGCTGCTTTTTAAGGAACATGTCATCGGCCTCAATTTTAGGATCCTCCTACTCATCATGTGACACCAAGAGGAAGAATCCTTTTACCCAATTTTCATTCCCAAAATTTGTGGCTGAATTTGAAGTGGGTAATGAAGGATGGTGAGCCATGCTTCTGAACATTTCATCCACTGAAGTTATGGATGTATCCTCTCCATTTATTGCAGATCCATCTATGTTGTACTCATTTGGCTCTTCCTTGGAAGAGTGACTTTCTTCAATGAACCTCTCAAGTTTATTCTGGAAAAGGTCAAGTACTTGTTTTTCATCAACCCTGTCTGCACAGTCCTCAAGCACATACCAAGCAGATTGTTCCTCATGATACACCAACTTTGTAATGTCCCCATTCAAATAAGTGCATAGTAAGACAATCCCATCAATCCTACTAGTTTCCTAGGTTGGATGGGCACATGTGGGATGGTAATAAGGAAACTAATAAATGATATTTAGACATTAGAAGGGTTCAAGAATTTAATAAATATGATAAATAAATAAATTCAAGAGAAATTCTAGGTGGCAAGTGGTTTTGGAGACATATGGAGGTGGTGGGACCCACACTAGCTTGATTTTTCAATGACACATGGCAGCTCTCTCTTGCCAATTCGAATTCATGAGAAGGTGAACACTCTTGGGTGAGTTGGTAAGTCATAACACATGGCATTGAGCATCTTAGGTCGAAATGGGATGGAATAGTAACCTCCATGGGAGAGGAAGAGTCAAATTGGAGACTAGTGGACACTTGGGCTAGATTCCCTAGTTTTATGACAACAATAATGAAGCATCTATGACATTTATGAAAAAATTCAGACATGACTTCTAACACCTAACCATTATGACATGTCAGCCCCAAAAATAGTCTCAAGAAGGTGCTCATGGAGTTGGAGGCATCTAAAGAGACTCAAATTCAAATTTGGGAGAAGATGGAAGGTTGGAACTAGGAGACAAGTGGCAAATGAGGAATATTTTCTAAATGGAAAATTATTGAATCTATTGAGAGGATTTCGACCCCTTGAAGGCTAATGTTGGTTATAAAATGTAGAAATCAATTATGAGAATGGCTTTTGATGATTTGAGAAAAATTGCATTTGTGAAGAGAGAGCTAGTGGATGACTAGTTTCTTGCCTTAGCCAATTTCGAGGGTGAAAGATTCCCATCCAAGTTGGTGTATGGAGAGGCCACTCAGGTATTTCATGGTGCTTTAATGGATTTTGTATTTGCAGGTAGCAGCTACAGGAAGTTTCATGGTTTGGTTTAGTGCAACACTTTCTCTCCACCGTTTCCAATTTTGAAGGCATATTCGTGCTCCTTAAGGGAGGGCGTTTTTGGTGAGCACTTGTGCTTCTTGAGAGAGATTCTCATTATATATTTCTAATTGTAATAGATTCATATCCTCTGTTATTGATATTCATAAATTCTCAGGTCGAAATACCCACTGGTTGTATGCAAAACTATTGATTAATGACCAAACAATGTCCATTTCCCCAATGCATTGATGTATGACACTATAATGTTGATTATTTCGAATGGATGGATGATTATATGATATATTTGTGATAAATATACTGCCATGGATGTCTTCTACAAGTTTCATGTACTGTACTTGAGCATTTGAAGCATTTTTACTCAGTTTAGTTGTATTGGGAGGTGAAATAGTGCCATTTCCCCAAGGGTCGAATTGGGGGTTTTTGCTGTTGAATGTGAGAGAGTTAGAACAGTAGTAAAAATCAATTAATGGTGCATATGAGACCTTAATCACATAATTAACACATTATATACCTCTGTAAATAAATTTGTGGGAGTTTGGAGGCATTTGGAAGGCCATTTGCAGTGTTACCCGGGGGGGATTTGAGGCACAAATTACTAGTCAAAATTACATATATTGATCAGAATACAAATCAAATTTGCAGCAGTATTTGGAGGGCCATAAAACATCCCTGAACCTTATATTCAATTCTAAATACCATTCATACACCCCTACAGAATATTTGGGAGCATTTAGGTTGATTTGGAGGTCAAAATAGTAAAACTAGTCAAAGGTCGAAATTGGGAAAAAAAGTGAAAATTTGGGCATTTTAATAAAATTTGAAAAAGGGATATTACAAGTGGTATCAGAGCATGTTCTTGGCACCTGATGGTCTTAACAAGAAGTCAAAATAATAATCCACCACCCTTTGAACCAGTAGTTGAAGAGGCTTTTGTTGAAGAAGAGGTAGTAGAAAAAGAGGAGTCTTTCGCTGGAACCATGGGTAGAGAGGAGGATGACAAATTAAAACATAAGGAGGAACTTATTGCAACCTTAGATCCATGTTTCTCTAAACTTTCAGCAAACATGGATAGGATAGGTGATAAATTGTTGCAAGGATTCGAATTGTTGATTAGCCAGCTTCAAAGCAAAGGGATAATAGGAGATAATAGTGGTTCACACTCAGGGGAAAAGATGAAAGGGAATGAGCATATTTTCTCAAGAACAGGACCTCATAATAGACCTGATGAATTTCAAAGCACACAAAGGCCTACTGCACCTAAATTTCTCACACCCAAAGAAGAGCCCAATCTTGAATTGGATTACAAGAAACTAGTAAATGATTGGAATGATTTGAATGAAGAGTGTAAAAGAGGTGTACCACTCAATGACTACATTGATGCTATGAAAAAGATTAATAGGAAGGGAGACAATAGGAGTCCATTCCAAAACAAATAATTAAATAGTGCTATTGGAAAAATTTCACTTCCTACTTTTGATGGTTCTTCTCAAAATTCTGCTAACACTTGGGTGCAAAAATTGGATGTATATTTTCAGCTGAATCCTATGTTGGAAGAGGATGCATTAAAAATGGCCATTTTGCATTTGGAAGGAGATGCCAATGAATGGTGGTTTCATGGGCTGAAAACCTTGGGTCATAATTAGGTTAAAACATATGGAGAATTTGTTGATAGGGTACTAGAAAGATTTGAACAAAAAGATCCAGAATTTCCTTTCAAAGAACTAACTCAATTGAAGCAAACTGGGTCCCCTACTGAATATATGATGGACTTTCAAAAATTATCAGTCAAGGTGGCTGATGTATCTATGGGAAGGTTAGCATTGCTGTTCACTGAAGGTTTGGCTGAACCCTTAAGAGGTTTGGTCAAATTCCACAAGCCAATTACATTAAAAGATGCAATGAGCTTGACTAGGGATCTCCAAAATGTGCTTCCTAGAACGAGATTTCCTCCTAAGCCTAGCTATAAATTTGAAAAGAAAACTTGGAAAAGGGATGGATATGATAAGAAACCTTGGCAAAGAGAGTCATTTGAGAGGAATAAAAAAGAGGGACTAAATAGGGATGAACTTAGAAAAAAGAAACTATGCTTCACATGCTTCCAACCATGGACACCGGGGCACAAATGTACCAAAGGAAAGGCTCAATACATAGAAGTATTTTCTGATAATGAGGGGTATGATGGAGGAATGGATGAAGATGGACATATTTCAGATCAAGAAGAGGCATATGAGACAGCAGTAGAAGAGGAAAGACAAGAAGAAAATCATCCTTCACTAGACAAAGCAAGAATGGCAGTGCTTTCAACAGTACCTCGCTATCATACTATCCGATGCAAAGGTGTGGTACAAGGACAAAGAACTTCAGTTTTGGTAGATGGAGGAGCCACTCATAACTTCATTGATGCAGAGATGGTAGAGAAAATAAAGATACCTATTGAACCATTTGATGGCTTCACAGTTGTCATTCCCGGTCACAACACAATGCAATGCAAAACATGGGTTCCAAAGCTGCAAGTCACCGTAGGTAACTATACTTTTGTTGATAGTTTTTATGTGGTTGATGTTGCTGATACTAATGTGGTTTTGGGAGTGCAATGGTTGTATTCAATAGGAGAGCATACAGTAAATTATCAAATTCTCGAAATGAAATTCCAAGATTCAAAAGGAGTACAAAGAGTTGTGAGAGGGAAACACACTTATCCAAATCAAGTAGTGACTTGTAATAGCATGAGATCTATATTGAGGCATGGGGATATAGAATGGGTTGCTGAATGTCATATTACATCTCCCAAGCCAACTATAAATATTGTCAAACACCCAAAGGAGATAGAGAGACTTTTGCAAAAATATGAAAAGGTTTTTAGAGACCTTCCACATGGTAGGCCACAGGATAGAGGGGTTGAGCACAGTATTGTTTTGGAGGAGGGTACTTCACCCATTCAAATACCACCTTATAGACATCCTAAAAGGTTTAGAGATGAGATTGAAAAAGCTATCCAAGAACTCCTAGAGTTGGGGCTCATTAGACCAAGCTCTAGCCCTTATGCTTCTTCAGTAGTGCTAGTGAAGAAAAAAGATGGAACATTGAGAATGTGCATAGATTTTAGAGCCTTGAACAAAAAGACTATAAAGAATAGGTATCCTATTCCTAGGATTGATGAGCTCATGGATGAGCTACATGGGGCCAAATACTTCTCAAAAATTGACCTTAGATCAGGGTATCACCAAATTCGAATGAAAGATGAAGATGTGCAAAAGACCGCTTTTCAATGTCATTTTGGCCACTTTGAATTTCTTTTCATGCCTTTTGGGTTAACCAATGCCCCAGCCACCTTTCAAGCATGTATGAATAGGATATTTTGCAAGCAACTAAGAAGGTTTGTTTTGGTTTTCTTTGATGATATTCTCATTTACAGTAAAACATGGGAAGAGCATTTGCAGCAGTTAGAGATTGTGTTGAAAATCTTGCAAGAAGAGTCCTTATTTGCTAAATTATCAAAATGTGAATTTGGAATGAAAGAAATACTATATCTTGGTCACATTATTGGGCAAGAAGGAGTGAAGGTACACATGGAAAAAATCAGGGCTATCTTGGAATGGCCATCACCAAAAAATATTACTGAATTGAGAGGCTTTATTGGCATATGCACCTACTACAGAAAATTTGTGAAAGGGTTCTCCAAGTTGACTTCTCCACTCACTGATTTGACTAAGAAGGATGCTTTCAAGTGGGATGAAGAGGCTGAAAAGGCCTTCCAAAAAATGAAAGAGGTAATGAGTAGTTGTCCCATACTTGCACTTCCTGATTTTACTAAACCTTTTGTTGTGGAATGTGATGCTTCAGGTGGAGGAATAGGGGCTGTCCTAAAGCAAGACCAACACCCCATAGCCTTTGAGAGCAGAAAGTTGCAGCCTCATGAAAAAATTTACTCCATCTATGATAAAGAAATGCTGGCCATTATGTATGCATTGGCCAAATTTAGACAATACTTGGTGGGCAGCAAGTTTGTGGTGAAAACTGACCACAATAGTCTAAGACACTTTCTCACCCAAAAAGATCTAAATGAAAGGCAACAAAAGTGGGTAAGCAAGATTCAAGCTTATGTTTTTGATATTGAATATGTCAAAGGAAAGAATAATATAGTAGCAGATGCTTTGTCAAGAAGGCCTTCTTTTTCTCTCATGGATATTGCTAAGGATTGGAAAAACATGCTACTAGTTGAATATGCCAAAGACAAATTTGCTTGTGATGTGTTGGATGGAATCAAAGGGGATGATAATTATAGGATTTTGAATGGGCTGATATATTATAAGGGAAGAATTTATTTAGTTCATAACTCCAAGCTCAAGTACCGAATTTTGCAAGAAGCACATGATTCCCCACTAGCGGGCCATCCGGGAATCTTCAAAACTTATAGACAGTTGAGGCAAAGATTTTTTTGGAAGGGGCTGAAGGAAGATGTTCAGAAGTATGTGAATGAATGTAAAACATGTCAACAAAACAAATCAGAACTTACATGTCCAGCCGGCCTATTACAACCATTGCCCATTCCGGAGCAAAAATGGGACAGTATTTCCATGGATTTCATCACCGGATTGCCTAAATCCTTGGGTAAGGATTGTATCTATGTGGTAGTTTATAGGTGAAAAAAATTTGCTCATTTTATTGCTGTTACATCATCTTTTAGTGCTGCACAAGTGGCTGATATTTTTTTCAAAGAAATCTTCATATTGCATGGGCTTCCCAAGAGCATTGTCAGTGATAGAGATAGTAGATTCATGGGTGCTTTTGGGAAAGAAATTTTTAGATTGGTAGGCACTCAACTGACTCCAAGTACCAGCTATCATCCACAAACTGATGGACAAATAGAGAGGGTAAACCAATGGTTGGAAGGATACCTAAGAAACTATGTGGGAGGGCAGCAAAAAGCATGAGCAAAATGGCTACACTTGGGTGAGTTTTGCTACAACACCACTTATCATATGTCAATAGGAATGTCTCCTTTCAAAGCATTATATGGTTATGATGCACTTACATTTGTTGACATTATATTTGGTGATAGTAGAGCCCCAAAGGCTAAATATTGGGTGGAAGAGAGCCAAGAAATTTTAAAGCTCTTAAAAGACAATTTGCAGGTTGCTCAAAATCAGCAAAAAAAATATGCTAATCGACATAGAGAAGAGAGAACCTTTCAAGTCAATGATTTAGTATATTTAAGGTTTCAGCCCTATAAACAAACATCTCTCAAAAAGAATGGAGCAGAAAAATTAAAACCAAGGTACTATGGGCCATACAAGGTAGTGCGGAAGGTTGGGGAAGTAGCATATGAACTAGAACTTCCGGAAGGGAGTAAAATCCACAATGTATTTCATGTTTCTTGTCTTAAGAAAGCTCTTGGTCAGCAAATCATCACTTCAGAAATACTTCCTCCTTTGGATGATGAAGGTTAGCTCACACTTGTTCCGGAAAATATTTTGAAGACACGGGAAAGAAGGTTGAGGAGTAGAATCATCAAAGAATATTTAGTGCAATGGAAGGACTTACCAAATGAAGATGCCACATGGGAAGAGGAGAAGATTTTGCAGCATCCAAATTTGAAATTGCTTGAGAACAAGCAATCTTGGGTGGGGAGGACTGTAATGTCCCCATTCAAATAAGTGCATAGTAAGACAATCCCATCAATCCTACTAGTTTCCTAGGTTGGATGGGCACATGTGGGATGGTAATAAGGAAACTAATAAATGATATTTAGACATTAGAAGGGTTCAAGAATTTAATAAATATGATGAATAAATAAATTCAAGAGAAATTCTAGGTGGCAAGTGGTTTTGGAGACATATGGAGGTGGTGGGACCCACACTAGCTTGATTTTTCAATGACACATGGCAGCTCTCTCTTGCCAATTCCAATTCATGAGAAGGTAAACACTCTTGGGTGAGTTGGTAAGTCATAACACATGGCATTGAGCATCTTAGGTCGAAATGGGATGGAATAGTAACCTCCATGGGAGAGGAAGAGTCAAATTGGAGACTAGTGGACACTTGGGCTAGATTCCCTAGTTTTATGACAACAATAATGAAGCATCTATGACATTTATGACAAAATTCAGACCTGACTTCTTACACCTGACCATTATGACATGCCAGCCCCAAAAATAGGCTCAAGAAGGTGCTCATGGAGTTGGAGGCATCTAAAGAGACTCAAATTCGAATTTGGGAGAAGATGGAAGGTTGGAACTAGGAGACAAGTGGCAAATGAGGAATATTTTCTAAATGGAAAATTATTGAATCTATTGAGAGGATTTCAACCCCTTGAAGGCTAATGTTGGTTATAAAATGTAGAAATCAAGTATGAGAATGGATTTTGATGATTTGAGAAAAATTGCATTTGTGAAGAGAGAGCTAGTGGATGACTAGTTTCTTGCCTTAGCCAATTTCGAGGGTGAAAGATTCCCATCCACGTTGGTGTTTGGAGAGGCCACTTAGGTATTTCATGGTGCTTTAATGGAGTTTGTATTTGCAGGTAGCAGCTACAGGAAGTTTCATGGTTTGGTTTAGTGCAGCACTTTCTCTCCACCGTTTCCAATTTTGAAGGCATATTCGTGCTCCTTGAGGGAGGGCGTTTTTGGTGAGCACTTGTGCTTCTTGAGAGAGATTATCATTATATGTTTCTGATTGTAATAGATTCATATCCTCTGTTATTGATATTCAAAAATTCTCAGGTCGAAATACCCACTGGTTGTATGCAAAACTATTGATTAATGAGCAAACAATGTCCATTTCCCCAATGCATTGATGTATGACACTATAATGTTGATTATTTCGAATGGATGGATGATTCTATGATATATTTGTGATAAATATACATCCATGGATGTCTTATAAAAGTTTCATGTACTGTACTTGAGCATTTGAAGCATTTTTACTCAGTTTAGTTGTATTGGGAGGTGAAATAGTGCCATTTCCCCAAGGGTCGAATTGGGGGTTTTTGCTGTTGAATGTGAGAGAGTTAGAACAGTAGTAAAAATCAATTAATGGTGCATATGAGACCTTAATCACATAATTAACACATTATATACCTCTGTTCATAAATTTGTGGGATTTTGGAGGCATTTGGAAGGCCATTTGCAGTGTTACCCGGGGGGGATTTGAGACACAAATTACTAGTCAAAATTACATATATTGATCATAATACAAATCAAGTTTGCAGCAGTATTTGGAGGGCCATAAAACATCCTTGAACCTTATATTCAAGTATAAATACCATTCATACACCCCTACAGAAGATTTGGGATCATTTGGGTTGATTTGGAGGTCAAAACAGTAAAACTAGTCAAAGGTCGAAATTGGGAAAAAAAGTGAAAAATTGGGCATTTTAATAAAATTTGAAAAATGGATATTACAAACTCATGAGGTTCCTCCCTTGGAACATTAACTAACTCAGCCATGTTATTGTGACTTTGTGAAAGCTGGGAGGTAAAAAATGATTCTGGCAACTTTTCATTAAGCTGTTCAATCTGATCCTCAAATTCTTGACAAGCACCATGAGTACCAATCAGAGAATCCTGGGTGGTTTCCAACATATGAGTGAGCTTGCTAATCTCGTCATCATTCCTTATTGCAGAATTATAGTACATATTCACAAGCTCCAACAAGTGATCTCTATCGGAAAGTAGTTGAGAGAAATTTCCTTTTAGGCTTCCTACTGCTTCCCACATGTGCACAAAATTTTCAATAGAAGGTTGCTCCTCCATTGATGCGGTTCTCCAACAGCAGTGAGAGATCAAAGAATTAAGTTCATGGAGGTGTTTTAGTGCCTCCTTTATTTTCTCCTCTCTCATTTTCAATGGTCCAATCAAGGAAAGAAGTTCTAGCTGGTGAACCTCCTCTTCTGCTTCTTGAAATTCAAACTTCCAATTCTGAATTCTGACACTAGAAGGCTCTTCTAATCCATCATTCTCACTGGAAGTGGCTTCCATCTTGGGCTGCAACAAAGGCATGCAAAAATTAGAATTGCAACTTTGTGCCCAAATTTCCTCCTCATGTGGTGTTTTTATGGAAGCATGTTTCTTTCCAAAATTCCTTGGTTCACACCCAGCTGATTTGGGCTGGTCTTCCACCTCAACCTGAAGTTCCAATGATGATTTCAAATCTGATTGATGTTCTTCTTTTGGATCTGATCCAAAATATGTCCTACCCTCATCACAAATCCACATATCTTCTGCACTTATCTTGAAATCACCCACGAAGAAATTGGGAGTGATCTCACCTTCATCATTTCCAATAGTCGAATGTTTGATTGTTGGATCTTTAGTTGTGCATGGATCTTTTTCCTCTCCTTTTGACGAAGGATTTGGTGAATCATCATCCTCATGGTGGATGCAAGTATGCTGATATCTAACCATGGTATTCCCTCTTTCTTCCACACCTTGATGGTCTCCTTATGTTTCCACAGTCACTGGTTTATGAGGAGCTAAGCATTGAGAATTAAATGCTTCATTATGGGGAACTAGTTTCTCCACATCATGGCACACCTTATGGGAAATGTATTCTATGTTATTCTATTGATTTCCAAAAGGAACATGTGTACAAAAATATGATTGAGGTCCATACCTTTTCATCATACTTCTCCCTTCAAATGAAAAAGTGGTGGTGCCTTGTTCTTCCACCCAATCTACGGGTTCACATCCAACTGATGTGTGGTCATCTTCTGTTTCACTATGTAGCTCATGTGGTGACTTTGGATCTGATTTAGGTTCTTCTTTTGGATCTGATCCAAAGTATGTCTTACCATCCTTAAGCTTAACAAGCTCCTCTGAGGTGATCTTGGAATCCTCCACATCGAATCTTGCAGGAGATTCTGCTCCCAATCTATCAATAACCTCATGATTAGTGTTTGGGTCTTGCTTCCCCAAACAAAATAATGAAGCTTCTACCTTGGTTGTTTTAGGGTCAGGATTCTTGGAGGCTCTTTTGGAAGAGGATCCAAACATTCTTGTGAGGTGTAAATAACATGCATCCACTAAAGCTCTTGCTTCTTTTAGGTACTCTTCAAAAGTAGGTTGATATTTGGCTTTGGAACATGCAACCTTTTCCTGCATATCGCTATCGGAATAACCATGGCCTCTTCTGCCAATCATGATTTCATGGGTCATAATTGTAGAGGGTACTTCCTAGAATTCTTCTTCCTCATACTGTCGACAATACTCTTCATACCGCTCAACAAATTCATCATCATATTGCTCATAAAAATAATCTTCTTCTTCATGCAACTCAAACTCTAAATCTTCCATGAATGGAACTAATTCCACAAGTGCAACTTGAAGATAGTGCTGAGCTACCTTTCCACTGAGAGTTACTTTCCATAGGCTGAGCCAAGGAAAGTGCTCTGATACCACTGTAATATCCTTGGGAATATTTGACCCATATATTAACTCAACTTAATATTTTTTTATAAATTTCACAAGTACAAATTTTGACAATTTTTAACAAATAGTGCAGGTGGTAAGTGATGGGCAACTGAGGCAACAATGAAGATGACGGGATGAAATTTTAATTCTGATATTTGTATGATATGTGTGCAGTAGCAGCAAATCAGATCAAAGGGAGTGTCTTAAGCACAAATCATTGGGGCCATTTATGTTTCAGACAACAGCTACCACTGAAGCCTACCGCAAAGCTTCTTGGGCACACCAGCATATGCTTACTAGACTGGGTGGGTTACTGAGGGTCCAAGGATGATTTATGACGGAATAATAAGTTCAATGGATTCACTAGGCAGCATTCAAAAATATTTGGAAAGAGTAAGAGTGATTTGAGAATCTTAAGCCAATATTGGATTACTGAGCTAGTTACTTTCCAATCTTTACAAAAGCGGTTTAAATGCTTCTTAATTCTTAAATTAAGGACTCATATGGAAACTATAATGAATTATTAACCTCCTACAATTTACAGAATGCAAAACTGACACTCAAAATGAATTTGGCAGTCATTTCAGTAAAACTAGTCACAAACAGTGCTCAATGAGCTAGTCTCTCAATCTCAGTTACTAAATGACTTTTATTAACTGAAATATTATGTTCTGAAGCATGATAATGTTATTATATATTGTATTCAACAACAATAGGTGGAAATATAACTCACTGAACCAATATGGCACTCATTTAATTATCTCCTCATCAGTACATTGTCTGGTAGACTAGAAACCCCCTCATAGGGCCATATAATAACTGAAAGAAGAGATGTAATGGCTAAATATCTATTCTGAAGGTGTGATATGATATTCTACATGTTTTAAATAGAGTATGGGATGCACACTGAGATTCTGAGAAAGTATGGGGCGCTATCCATAGTTCTTCTCTTCCTTGTAGGGAAAACACCTCCAAATCTAGCTATGGTTGTGAGAAAGAATAAGAAGAAGAAGGATAGTTCAGTTCTGAAGCTGATTTTTGATATGTGTCTCTTCTAATATCTTCAAAAATGGCTGAACCATCTCTTCACCAAGTCTTGGGTGCATTCACTGGATCAAACTTCTTCAACAGGAGAATCTTCACCAAAACTAGCTGTAGTTTCACTATCTGAGGGATCTGCTCTTCTTCTGACTGTAAATATTCAATGATGGATGCAAATAGTTGATAATGGATTCCAGTACATGTTCTGGACCTGCATAACAATCTCTGGAAAACTAAAGGACCTTGGGGCACATCACCCAAGAGGAACAGTTGAGGCACATCACTCAACTAGAGAAGGTTAGAGCTCTCAAACAAAAGTTACAAATGACAAAAGTTGTTCAATGGAGTTAGTTGGATTCTTTTATAAACTTCATGATGACCTGCTAAGAAGGTTACTTGGATTGGTGACCTATGAGAGTAGGTTACCCACTTTCCCATTCTACTCCAAAGCCATGAGGATGCCACCTTGGGATAATTAGCAACTTTAGCTCATCCAAAATGGAAAGTGTGCCCTCCTTTAGAAGATAGAAAGTTTATCTTAACACAAGATGTTTCCTTTATTGATAAACTTGGTTTGAATTAGAAACTGTGCCCTCAACTTACTTGCTTTTGGGGATGACATGCTTTTGTCTCTTTTTTAGAAATTGCACCTTCAAAGTTTCCTGCTTTTTAACTATGACATATTTTCTGTAGTTGCCTCTTTTGTCCTAGATTTCCTTTTTGACAGAATTGGTATGCTCCATCCTTTTTGGCTTGAGTGATTTTGGTAATTTTCTTGATTTGCTTGATTGTTGCCATTAATGAATTCCAACTCATGGTCCACTTGGACCCATGCGCCCTCCAAGTCACCTATGCACACTTAATTCCAATATTTATTAAAATAACATAATTAATAAATAAAATTGAACTTAGTACATGCCTTCTTCATATTTAATAATTAAAATTTTCGTAGGTAGATTGATTAATTCCACTTTGACCCCCTAGGTGCTTAGCAAGGTCAAGACTTTATATGTCCTTCTAGGAAGGGACATTACAAATACCAACTAATAAATGGCAATCTATTTAGACATAACTACACAACATACTTGATGAATGAATTTTTTTCGGTAGCTCTATGAATCACAAGATTTAGAATGCTATATACTATGGGCAGTCCATTTTTTGAGACACACACTCTTGTGCCCAAAAATGTCAAATATGACAAAAGTGTGCTAGATGTGAAAATAAACTAGCCATGCCATTGCAACCTATTACAATTGAAGAACCTTTTGAGAAATGGAGTTTGGAGACTATAGGGGAATTCAAACCTAATTAGCTAAACAACACAAGTACATATTGATTTCCACAAACTTCTTTAAATAATGAAATGAGGCTATGATTTTGATCAAGATCAATGAAATAATAGTCATCTAGTTTTTTTAGCAACATCTGATTACTAGGTTTGGTGTCCCAACAACACTCATTTTTTATAATGCTACTTAATTTTTTATTTGAAGTCAAATGAGTTTTCTTTAGATAAAGGAATTATATATTATAAAGCAAAAGAAGAATAAGAGAAGGCATCAAAATCAAAGGAAGAGGTTGGAAAGAAAAGAAGTGATGCTACTAGTAACGTAAAGAAAATGAACTTAGGAACCTCCCACCCAAAAACATCATTCAAATTTGCAATTCCATCCATCATTGGAGGTCATCTTCCACTTTACAAGTTGGATTCAGGAAGATTCACCCCTTCTAAATATGAAGCAGTCATAGAGTTTTTGTCTTTGATAAGAAGAAGCATAATAAAGTCTTGAAGAAAATACAGAAGAATCTAAGTTGACATTGATTCTATAGCATATGTACACCACCAAGGCTCCATTGATCAAAAATACATAAGTTGAACCATTGGTCATAGCTTCTGCAAAATTTTCTTGTACCCAAGCAACTAAATTTAACAATAGAAATATGAAAAAGGAGATGGAAGGATACAAGTGAAGAATAAACACATTGGAGGAGGAGATGGATCATTAGAAAGGATATATGACCAACATTTTTGAGTTTAAATATTGTTATTTTGAACTACAAGATGAATTAAAGACTACACATAGATCAATGCATGGTAATTTGCAATGATTTCATAGTTATATTGTCCAATTCCTTACTTTTCTCGATAAAATCAAAGATAAGAGATTGATATTGTAGGGAGTCTAAATGGTATGAAAAAGTTGAAGAAATGGAAGAATGAAGATAAATATGCACTCAAGAGCCTTCCCCAAATGAGTGAGAGGCAAAGTCAATGCAACTATGTAGCCTTAGATAATTTCCCATCAACAAGAACATACCTAGAAAGAGGAATCACTAGATCATTGAGTAATGGAAAACATTTGCACCTCAATCTTGAAAGAGTCATTAAACAATGCCTTCTACCCTCAACTGGAGAAATGAGTTCACCTTTTCCATCATATGAAATTTTGAATGAATTGGAAGAGACTATCAGATGCAAAAGGATTGCTATACAAATAAATTCAAGGATCTCCAAGGAGTACATTGAAACCCCTTCCAATTCATACCTTAACACACTCAAAGAGGCATGTTACCCATGATAAATGAATTAGTCTCTTATGAGGTTACCCTTTAGCAATTAATATTTAGGCGCACATTAAACATTTCATCAAAACATGAAGTATGGGGAGCGTAAATGGATGATAAATCTCATGGTTAATTATGACTCTAGATAAATACAAAGTTTGATGTAAAATATTATATTTGAAAATAATAAAAGAAAGAAGATGAAAAGCCGTAACTTCTAAAAAGGAAGTTCAAGAGCACACAAGGAAGTTATAAAGAGGTATATAAAATGCAAGGATAATTTTAGGGGCGAAATTTAGCCCATGGGCTATTTTTCCATTTTTTTTCCAAAAAAAGATTTGCCAATTTGCATTTTTTGAAGCCCTATTTCGCCCAATTTTGATGGGATAAACTTTTTTCACTCTAAAAATCGCCAAATTATTATATAAACTATATAAAATCCTTAGAAATTGAAATAATTTTAGAAAAATATCGTCAAATATTTTATAGTTGACATTTTAAGAAATGGTAAGATTCGCCAAGGTTTATACACTTTTAAATAAGTATGGATCCTTAAAATTATCCATAATAAAATGTAATCAACTTAGGAAGAAAGGGGCTTTTGCTACGTGAAATTTTGTAAACTCTTTTATGAATTTTTAATAAGGAGAAGACTTCATGGCAAACTTTGGAGGATAAGCTTGGATTCTAGTTATATGTTTTATGGACTATTTTAGATGCTTGTTCGTTCTTGGGACCACTGTAAGGCTTTATTATTTTTTCCATAAACTTTTCTATATGGGAATTTGCATTTTTACTCTATTTTATTGATATGTTTTCTTTGAAATGGTGAATGTTAGACTATGAATAGTAATTTAATGATAGAATTTTTTGAATTTTATGTATATTCATATCCGTTTTGGTTTTTGTTTCATGAATAGCTTTTTGTTCTAGGAGTAATTAAAGGAATATATGTTCAATCTTGTGTTTACTAGTTAGAAGATATAAACTCCTAGATATAGTAGGAATGCACCTTGTACATACGTTAGAAGAATTCTTCATTTTGTATTTCATTTTTCATTTTCATATTAAAATAGTAGTGGCTTCTAACTACGACTTCACATCAAGAATAAACCTATTACTGATTAGGGTGCTTTGCTCGCGCCAATAGGAGGGTGAAAATCCTCAATGGACATGAAGTATTTTTTAAAAATAGTAAATATAATTTTCTATTTTCTATTATTTGAGAATCTTTTTTATCATCATTAAGTATTTTTTTAACTTAACATAATTTTCTATTTTTTGAAAATCCCCTATTGGAATCGATTTAATACTGAGAGGGGGTGAATCAGTATTAGCACAATTATTAATAGTTTTTACCTTCTTTAAAATATTAGTCTAAACTTAATCTTGATCTTTAGTTATGCATCAAATATAAACAAAATCATTCATCCATATATGCACCAAGAAAAAGAACAAAGAACATGGGAATTTGATGTGGAAACCCAAATGGGAGAAAACCACAAAATGCTCTTTTGTAATGAAAATAATACATTCAAGGAAGCACCAACTGGAAAGAATCATCGACCCCTTGGTTTTACAGGCACCAACCTGAAGGAAGCTCCAACTCCCTGTGTTATCCAGCACCAACTAGAAAGAGGCTACAACCCCCTGGTCCTTACCCTGTCCCGTTGCCCAGATATCCAATATACGATTCTAAATTACTGAACTTCCAACTCGCACACACTATTGATATTCTGATATTTGTTCTGTTGTGTGCTATCCTTGTATGTAGACGATTCACTATCACTAAGCTGCATACATCACTTGACTTCTCATTCCTCTCAATTATACACGTATGTTGATGTATTACTTCATGTAATGTGTGCTTGTTGATTTTGCAGTCTGCACTAAGGTATGCTCTATCGATATGCTATTACACAACTACAATCACCAACTAATACTATGATTTCAATTGATAGTTTGTTGCTCTGAGATAATGCACCAATAACAGCTAGAACTGCGCACTTACTGATGTGTTTGATCTGTTTAAGTTCCACAGTCTTTTAGAAAATATGCGACATGTCATGCATTAATTGATTCATCCTTTCATTTTAATGCACTTGTCTCATATCATCCTCATAATGGCGTGATTACTAGATCATGTTGCTTCTCTATCGTCACACATCAAATGGACTTCTCAACTTCACAAACTTCACTTCAGTATTTGTGCATCATCCAAACATCTGTGCATCACCTGATATACATCAGTTTTATCTCTGTGCTAATTCCTTACTTATAACATCTGTGACTCTCTGTGTGTTGTCTGCAATTTTGACATTCAATCTTCACGCAGTTGCACATACTTTTGTGTTTCTACCTTTCAGTATTTGTGCATCCATCACAGATCTGCAACATCATTCTACACACCATCATCTGTATGATTCCTCTATATGTGCGCACTCGGCTCATCACTAGATCATGCTATTTTTTCCTCGAGCCCTTGATGCCCCAAATATAAATCTGTGTTTTTCCACTTGAAGCTCTACAATATTTCCATTGAGCTTACATCAAATCTCCAACTTGCATCTCTATTTATACATGTCCTGTACGGATTGTATGTCCAAAATTTGGTTGTGGCATCCCTTCTTCCATACTTCACGTATTTTGATTTTTCCACATGCAATCTTTTGCGTTGCTGATGTGTCATCCTTTGTGGGTCTTGCGCATCCATGTTCCATGACTTAGTGGGACTTACACCTTAGTGATGTCCTCTTGTGCTCTTGATGTACCATTGTTTTGAGGTATGCGCACATCCTTTCTCTTCAATTTCATGAGTCTTTGACCCTTGTCGTACCATCCCTTGTGGGTGTTTCACACCTGATGTATCATCGGCTTGTGGGGTTTGTGCATAACCAACTTTAGCTGTTGTAACCTTCTTGGAACTTGTGTCCCTTTACTAACTGAAATCATCTTATGATTGGAAAAACTTGCGTACTTTCAAGACTATTCTGTTTCTTACTATTTGCGCACTCCCGATATTTGATCAAGAAATGCTTACACATTCCAAAGTCCTCTTTCAACATGCTTTCACACTTGTACCTTTGTTTAACCAAATCCTTGGCTTCTTGTGCACATGCACCTTTTTCCAACCAGTTCTTTGCATGCTTCCTTGAGAGAGTATGACTTGATGGACTTGATATCTCAGTTGGTACCACATGTAGTAGGATATATTACTTATGTTCTTCTTTGAATTGGATCTGCATGATGTACCTTCCTTATGTGTTTCTTCAAACTGATCATGCATGATGTATCCTTGGACACACATATTTAGACTAGATGCAACTTCTAAATATACTTCTTCACACTAGCATCCATATCCTTCACCATCTTGCGCATATACTTCTTCAAAGTGGATTCCATATACTTCTTTAAGCCGACATAGGAAAGTTGTATCCACTTTGACATCAGTTGACATCAATGAATCAAATTGAATCATTTGAAATCCTCTTTGACATTAGTTGACGTCAATGACAACCAAAGTTCAACATCCCCTTCAATAAATAAATAAGTAGATAATAACACTTTAAAGATACCATTAACCCTAATATTGAGGATCAAGATTTTCTTTCTATCCTAATGAGCTCAAAGAAAAAAATTAAAATTTCCAAGATTAGAATAAACTATCATGAGCTTGATAGTGAAATTAGGCACTGGATAACCCCTAAAATGTCGTTGGTTGAAAGAATTTGCCATCTTTGTGAGTCTATGAGCTTTGAAGATGAAAATCACTTCCTCTTAGAATGTCCTTCCTACACCCACATTAGATATAGTTTCCTAATCTTTGCTCCAACATTGACCTCTCTAAAGTTCTAACTCCTCAAAACTATGGCGAACTAGGGATGCTCATCTTTAAGCCTTTTGAACATAGGAATAATATTTTAAAACATATCAAATAATTTATGTTTTGTCACTTCTCTTAAGGCACGATAGACCGAATTTGGTCTCAGTGAATGTTAAATACCATCATCATCATCAATATTTCTCTACATCAAAGAAATTATTATTATTTTTAAATGTTTATACAAAACATATACACTAAATTCACATAAAAATAATTTTATATATTTTATTTTAGAATTTTTATTTAAAAAATAACTATTTTCATCGATTAAAAAGACTTTTTGCATGCTTAGTTAAAATAATCGTTTCCTTTTTTATTTAATTCTAACTATTTTACAAATTTCATTCATATAAATTGTTGGGATGTTTAGGAGGGAAGACAAGCAAAGATTAAACAAACACAAAGATAACTGGCGTGAAAGCTCAAATTTCATTAAGAATATACATGTATAAGTATAATGATGTGTGACCCTTGGTTTTGTATTCCCAATGAGTATCTTGGAATTTCGAGATGACTCTCCATCTTGATCTAACCCTAATGAATTAAGTTCCAACAATCCCCCCTTAATCTAAAGGGGTGTATAGGAGTCCAAACATAGAACTGAAATCTAGAGTTGTAAATCTAGAACTTGGCTCTAACTCTGGTTCTTGCTCAGTTGTTCTCTTTGGAACTTGGCTCTAGGGATCAATGATTCCTTCTAGAAAATGGTGGTTTAAGGACCACCACAAAATGATGTCTAGAAGAATCAACATGAGGTTGATTTATTCTACTAAATGGCTGGTTTTAGGAAAACCACAAACCAAATCAAGCTAAGTGGATCATGGTGTTGACTTTGGCTCTAGATACAACTATGAATCTGGCTAGGTGGCTCTGGCTCGAGACTTTGTAAACTGGCACAGGGTTCTGGCTATGCCTTTGGCACTAGTATATGATCACTTGGTCTCATTCACTTGTTTTTGATGGTCCATCATTCCCCCATGTCAGGAACAAAGTGAGGAGTAGAAAATATCATGGTAGTTATGAGTGTCAAACTAGACACATAATACCATGATATAATGAATGCTTTGGAACATGGCTCTCTTTTTTACTTTTGGATACAACTCTAAATATGGAAATCAGATCTAGTTGTAGGCTCACTTGTTTCGGAAGTAAATAAGGTTGTGACTACTTGCTTTCAAATTGATAGGGATTCAAACTTGAAGCCTGACTATTGGTTCATGATATTCCCCCCTGTTAGGTACAAGATGAGAAGTAGGAAAATTTTCTGCTGCAAAGTTGTTTAAGAACTCAACACTAGGTTCTATGATATGAATGATATATCTTCTTGGTTGTTGTTGACCATTTCCAAGAAGTTATCCACCCATAGTGAATCTTCAATCTTGTAGGTTTATTCAGTGTCAAACATCAATATGAAGAATAGTTATGCTTCACACAATGCTGACAAGGACATATATCAAACAACTGCTCTTCCATGTGGCCAATTCACTGACAATGTTGACACTAATGTTCACCTAGAACAAGTGAAGAGGTTAAATCTTGAAGAAATCTAGAACTTTGAAACTGGATTGGTCTACAATAATCTAGATTATGAAAGGTCACTTCCTTATCATATCTAATACTTGTTTTGTGTTTGTTGATCATGAGTTCTTCCCAAGGTCTGATGATGGGCTTGGAAACCTTATGTTGAACATGATCACGAGGGGGAATTCATATTCTAACATAATTTCACTGACTTGGTCATGCACTGACAACTTATAGGAATCGTCTTCATATTCAAATAAGAGGGTTTTTTTGAACAAGAACTAGTCCAAAATATTGATTCCTTTGTTGTATATCATCATGTCGAAGAATGTATGCTTTGCCTTTTAAATCTTGCAAATGAGTTAGAACAGCTTGGAGAATTGATTTTTTGATCGTGAATGATTAATCAACAACAGTAAGTATTAGAGTGTTGAATAATTCTAATATTTCTTCAGTCTTAGCCATTATGAGGACTAAGTGAGGCCTCCTTGTGCAGGTAGGTCTAAATTAGAATTGACTCAACAACAAACTGAGGGCTTCTTGCAACTTCGCCCTTCAAAAATTAAACAAACTCAAACTTAGAAAATAAAGGGTGCTGGTCTTAGTTGAGAGTGCACCTGATTACAATTCAACTTGATTTTGTTTTGACACTTACATCAAACAATTGCAAGTATAAACAAGACTGGTAAACTTACAAGAATGAATGGCTTACCTCATAGTTATTTGTTGATTGTTGTGGTGCAAAGGATGAGTTTTCTTACAACATATGGTTGTAGCTTACTTTTTTTGTATGGAAAAGTTCTAAATATGTTCTCAATGCTTGAAGGAACCTCTTTCTCAATTATTCTAGATATCAAATTCTCTCTCAATAGTTTGAAGGGATCTTTCTTTGTTTCTCATTCGAATGCTCTAGTAGTACTGAGTGAATATGTGGATATCAAGCACTATGGATAGGATATGATACAAGACAAGCAAACCTTCAAACTTAAGTTCTAGTCCTCGTCAAGATGGTGTGGATTCTGAATCCCACTTCTAACACCATTCAATAGATAGTTGTGCAATGGAAATTAACTAATAGACATATAAGAGATGTTCATTATTTTAAATCCAAAAGAAGAGGCTGCATTGCAATGAGGAACTGAAATCAATCCACAATATTCCAAATCGAATGTAGCGACCCAACATTTAAATCATCTCAAATCTCTTTAACACCACTGAGATAGATTTAGCATTCATAGTGGCAATTCAATGACAACGATCTCCTCATTAGCAGTAAGGGACGTGCGTATCACCTGTTGGGAGCCTAATCCTTAGGGTAAGACATATTATCATATTTTTGTATTACTATTCACAATATTGTTGAGAAAAGCAAGTGAAGAGTCATAGGTGAATAGGAAAATTCAACGAGAGTCTAAGAGATGCTTTGGAAGATGAAACCAAGGGTCATTTTCCATTGTATTTATATGTACATTGTATAATGAGAAAATCGTGCTTTCACATCAATTATCTCTCTTTGTGGTGTATCCTTGTGTTATTTGGCTTTTTGTTTTAGCGAATTTGTTTATGTGCCCATTGGGCATCTTAAGAGTGGTATCATAACATGTCTTGTTCTTAGGCCTATGAGAACTCCATCTATGTGAGAACTAGAAGTGTTAAGAGCTGTGCATGGTATTTATCTAGGATCTTATCATTTCTACGTTGAGGTTGCTAATTTTTGCACCAGTTCTTCTTTCTTTACCATCTTGGTATTTTTGCACCTATTTTTAGTTCCTCTTTCTATACCATCTTGGTATTTCTGCACCTATTTTTGTTTATGCACCATCTAGGTATTTTTGTGTGGTATTGTTTTGTAAGAGCTATGTCATTCTATGACATTGAAATCCGTTCTTAGTTGTTGTAAGAAAAATGTTTGAGAGGGAACTTGCTTGCTTGCATGTCATGTCTGGATGTAAATTTATTTCTTAATTATATCTTCCTTCAATCCTATGGATGTGAATTGTTTGAAGTTTGTAAGTCATTTGTTGTGATGTATAAAGATCAAAGTGATTGCTGTATAGTATCTATGTCTCGTGATATATATAATCATAGCTTGCGGCGCCTGATTCATATCTCTATGTATGATTTCTTGCGATTAGTTTATGAATTTATTTTGCACCTGAGGAAAATCACTAAGCGAGAGAAGACATCTTGGGAGATGTACATCTTGACTACATGGTGGTAATGTTGCGATCTTGTTTATTTTTTTGATAGGATAAAAGAATGACATGCATGTTATGAATTGTAATCTCACCGGTCCACTACCGGTCATTAGTGGATTAATTAGTTGAGTAGTTGGTTAGCATTATTGTCCCATAGTATTTTCTATCTCATGGTATTGTCCCATGGTTTTGGTGTGACATAATCCTATATATGCTTATGTTTAATAATGAGAAGGAAATCAATATGCCCACTTGTGTTCCGTCATTTTTTGTTTCTCTTGTGTTAAAACTTTAACATGGTATCAAAGCGCATGGTTTGATCCATTCTCCGTGATTGTTTTGGGTAAGCCTTTTCACAAAGTAGAAATCACATGCATATATATGATCTCACATATTTTGGAGGTCGTGGATCAAGACAAGAACACATCGGCATGGAGACGTCATGTTTTCTTCACAGAGTGAAGAATCAGGCCGTATCCTTTTTTATTTTTTCATCTCTTGGAATGTCGATGCACCCTGTTCCTATCGAGAACTGCGACACCTTTCCATCGATGCAGCTATTGCTCAGAAGAAGCGTGTCACCGATGCACTCTCTGCTCAGAAGAAGCACATCATCGACGCACTTTTTTTTAATCCAAAGTGCGGCATTCACTGTTCACTTACACGGTTTTTTCCCAACATGCCCTGTAACACACTGTACTAGCTTTATGAGCCACGACGTTGTGTAAAGGATCTGATTCTTGATCAAATATCCAAGACCAGTTTGATCATGTAGACAGTCATAAAAAGATAGCTACTACCAGTTCAAGCAACTCAAATTTGAAGTAGTCTATATGCAGACCAATGTTGACTGGCACCAACTATGAATTTTGTTTAATTAAGATGCATACGTTTCTTCATCTCAACAAATATTAGTATATGGTTGAAAATGAGTTCACAGAACCAGATACAACCATTATGGACTCTATGTCTAATGCTAATAAGAATTCCCTTGAAGCTCACCAAGAAAGAAATCTTACTGCAAAATGGTTGATCCAGAGCTGCATCGAGGAGTCCATTTTCCCGTGAATCTTAGGAGCCACTTCTGCACATCAAGCATGGAATATCCTTGCATCCTCATACAAAGGCATCGACAAAGTCAAAACAGTAAGACTCCAAACTCTTCGAATTCAATTTGAAAGTCTTAAAATGAAGGAAACGAAAACAATAGATCAGTTTATGACTCAGGTTTTGGGCATTGTGACTCAATTCCAAACCTATGGCGAAGCTTTGGAACAATTGTTTTTTGTCCAAAAATTCTCATATGTCTCACTAAGAATTCTTCCATGGTTGTTACTACTATAGAAGAAGCTAAAGAGCTGTCCAAATTTACCCTAGAAGAGTTAATGGGGTCCCTTCTATCCTACGAAGCTCCACTAAATCAAGAAGAAGAGTATTTGACAAATGCATTCAACACTTAGGCTTCCCTCAGCAGAGGTCGAGGCAAAGGAGGTGGAGGACGGGGCAGAAGAGGAAGAGGTTCACATTCTACATAGGATAGAACCACTCATGAGCATTCAGATCACTGTGATCACTCTCACAAATCTCAAAGTCATAGGGGGGGAGGCAACATATGGGCTAATAAGTCCAACATTAAGTGCAACTACTGCAAGAAGTATGGCCACTATGAATGAGACAACATGAAGATGCAAGCAAACCAAAACAGTGGCAGATCCTATGTCTCCAATGTTGAAGAAGGCCCATCAGAAGTCATGTTCCTCTCATGCCAAGTAACTGAAGAAGAGTATCACTCAGATGTATGGTTGTCGGAAAGTGGCTGCATCAATCATATGATAGGTAACAAATTGTTATTTTCTAGCTTAGACTCCTCTGTCAATACAAAAAAAGAATCTAGGTGATCATTATCTTGTTCTTGCTCAAGGCAAAGGCATTGTTCCCATTCTTACTAAACAGAATGAGAAGAAGTTTATACATGATGTATTCTATGTTCTCGATCTGAAAGTAAATCTTATCAGTGTGGGTCAATTGATTTATAAAAAGTATGATGTCAGGTTTATTGATACGTATTGTGTCATCTATGATAAAGCCCTCAGTAGAAGACTCTTAGCCAAAGTAGAAATGACCAAGAATAGAATATTCCCTCTAAGTCTCAGAAGTGATATCCTGTCACAACCATATGCACATACTATCTCCAGTCTATATGAAACATGGTTGTGGCATTGTAGGTTTGGTCATCTACCCTTATAGAATCTCAGTATTCTGCAAAAGCAATCCATGGTCAAGGGGTTACTAGTCATGAATGAACAATCTAGTTCTTGTGAAGACTGTATCTTAGGGAAACATCAAAGAGGAAAATTCCCCACTTCCACATATTGATCCAAAGAACACCTTGAGTTAGTTCACACAGATCTATGTGGACCCATGCAAGCCCAATCCATAGGAGGTAGCCTTTATTTTCTGACTCTGATTGATGACTATAGCAGGAAATTCTGGGTCTACTTTCTCAGGCACAAATCAAATACATTCTCCAAGTTTAAAGAATTAAATGAACTGATTGAAAAGCACTCTAGTAAATCCATCAAAGTGCTTAGGTCAGATGGTGGAGGTGAATATGATTCACATGAATTACAGGGTTCTGCAAACAACATGGCATCGAGCACCAGTTCACTACCAAATACACTCCACAATAGAATGGAGTTGCTGAATGGAAGAACCAGACCATCATGAACATGGCCCAAAGCATGTTGTCATAGAAGAAGTTTTCAGCTGATTATATGGCCGAAGTTGTTGCATGTTCAGTTTATTTACTAAACAGATCACCTACCATGAGTGTTAAAGACAAAATTCCTGAAGAAGATTGGAGTGGAACTAAGATTAGTGTCTCACATCTCATAGGTTTTGGATGTGTATCATTTACATATGTATCTGAAGAATTGAGAAAAAAGTTGGACAAAAGGAGTGAGAAATGTATCTTCACTGGTTATAGTGAACATCACAAGGCTTAAAAGTTGTATAACCCTGTCACGAAAAAGGTTCTGGTGAGAAGAGATGTCAAATTCCTTGAAGAAAAATGCTGTAGTGATCCTCAAAATGCTTCAACAGATATTCAATAGAAGGAAAGTTCAGATCTTCCAGATCCGCCACTCAGATTGCCAAGATTGGAGGTACAACAACAGGAAGAAACACCAGCATACAATCCATCACAAAACCAGAAAACCAGAAGTTTGAGAGAGATATATGAACAGACTCCTATTATTGATCAACCACTACAATATGCTTTGTTTTCCTGTCATCCCACGTCTTTTTAGGAAGCAGTAAATGATGCACAATGGGTACAAGCAATGAATGAAGAGATTGATGCTATAGAAAGAAATCATACTTGGGATCTTATTGATCTCCCACCAGACAAAAGCAGTATTGGAGTTAAATGGGTCTATAAGACAAAACTGAATGAAAAAACATAGATAGAAAAACAAAAATCCAGGTTGGTTTCCAAAGGATTTGCTCAACAATATGGTGTGGATTATGATGAAACCTTTGCTCCAGTAGCAAGGATGGACACCATCAGAGTTGTACTTGCAATAACATCTCAAAATCAATGGCTTGTTTATCAAATGGACGTGAAATATGCCTTTCTCAATGGCATACTTGAAGAAGAAGTCTATGTAGACCAGCCACCTAGATATGCAGTTAAGGGTTAAGAAAACAAAGTGTGCAAGCTGAAAAAGGCCTTGTATGGCCTAAAACAAGCTCCCCAATCTTAGTACAATAGGATCAATTCCTACCTCATCAACAATGGGTTCAATAGGAGCAATAATGAGCCCACTCCGCATGTCAAAACATATCACGAAGGTAACATTTTGATTGTATGTCTTTAAGTTGATGATATGATTTATACTGGAAATTTGATGTTAGAAGAATTTAAGACAATCATGAAAAAGGAGTTTGAAATGACTGGTCTAGGCCTGATGAGGTACTTCCTTAGTCTGGAAGTTAACCAAAGTGAACATGGCATCTTCATATGTCAGCATAAGTATGCTATAGACATTCTGCAGAGATTCGGGATGGATAAATGCAAACTAGTAGAAACCCCCATTGCTACAGGCACCAAGTTAAGTAAGAATGATGATGGACCAACAGTGAACTCTACAATTTATAAAAGAATGGTAGGAAGTTTAATGTATTTGATTGCAACTAGACCTAATTTGATGTATGTTGTCAGCTTGATCTCTAGGTTTATGGAGTCTCCCAAAGATTCTCAGTGGAAAGTTGGTAAAAGAATTCAGAGATATGTTGGAGGTACAATTGGATATGGAATTTGGTACTCTCATTGACCAAACAATACTCTCATAGGGTACAGTGACATTGATTTTACAGGCAATATTGATGATAGGAAAAGCACATTTGGTTATGATTTCCATATGGGTACCAAATCTGATATCATGGGCCTCTCATATATAACCCATTGTCAGCATGTCTTCTGTAGAAGCAGAGTATGTAGCAACAATTACAACAACATGCCACGCAGTTTGGCTGACAACACTTTTAAAGGATATGGGACACACATAAAAGATCTAAATCGTATTCTTTGTGACAATAGTTCTGCAATAACATTGGCCAAGCATAATGTCTTTTACAAAAAGAGTAAACATATTGACACTTAGTCAATAATGGAGAAATCACCTTACTATTTTGTAGCTCTAAGGAGCAATTCACTACATGTTTACCAAACCATTGGGAACACTTCCCTTTTAGTTTTAGATAGGCATTGATAGTGCTGAGAATATTGTTTGAGTTGAGATCAAGGGGGTGTGTTACGAATTGTAATCTCACCGGTGGTGAGATGTGCATTAATTAGTTGAGTAGTTGAGTAGTTGTTTAGCATTACTTTCCCATAGTATTTTTTGTCTCATGGTATTGTCCCATGGTTTTGGTGTGATGTAATCCTATATATGCCTATGCTTAATAATGAGAAGGCAATCAATATGCCCATTTGTATGTTCGATCCTTTTCAATGTCTCTTGTGTTAAAACTTTAACAATGCAGAGTAGTTACAAACATCCATGCAGGATCCAACATTCAACGACAGATAGAAGGAGCATAGTGAGAATCCTCTACATCGATTTGACTTGATTCATGTTTAATGTAGCAAAATAAAAATTTGACCTAAGGATTCGAGATTTGTGCACGCTAATTCAAATGGCGTGGGTTGGTATTATTTTTTAGCACATATTATTATGTTCAATGGCTAGAACCAATAATTTTGGAATTACCATCTTTTCCACTTCCTCGGTATATCTCTGCGTGTTGTCTCAGTAATTTTTGATCGCAGGAGCCCATTCCAAACTATGCCTCCTGCGAATTGTGGCCATTCTGGTGCTATGTTCCATTGTCGTTCTTCGTTTGTAGCTA
This sequence comes from Larix kaempferi, assembly GCA_027924585.1. Taxonomy (NCBI): domain Eukaryota; kingdom Viridiplantae; phylum Streptophyta; class Pinopsida; order Pinales; family Pinaceae; genus Larix; species Larix kaempferi. The sequence continues at coordinate 2,078,860 of BSBM01000160.1, forward strand.
GATTATTTGATCAAGAACATGTGCTTCTTCGATCCAAAGCTTGTTTGAGTGGGGAAAGACCAAGGGGATGACTATGCGTCTGCATGCTAGTCATTTTGATTCGTTCCTTTGCATACATCATTGCTTAAGATGCTTCTGCAATCATATTTCGAGGGTTTGTAATATTTAACCTCTGGAAAGTTTGTATCCATTTCTTTGTATTCATTTCAAAGAGACCGAGGCCAGGTCAGTTTGCAATTTTACACACAGGTGGACGCACGCATAGTGCTTGCTTAATTAATACAACAAGTCGAAACGAAATTCCTATGCATCTAACAAGATGGAGAAGTAGAGTCGATTGTTTGAGAGGGTGATTCATCCAACTTAGAGAATACTCTCATACTGATTCATCACGAGCTCATACAAGAAAATGCCTTTGATAGTGCAATTTAACACGTCCTTTTAATACACGCGGTTCCACTTATTTGAACCGCATGTATACATCTTATTTGATTAAGGAATTTATTTTTGAAATTGTCCGGATCTAAGGAAACGACAAGACATATCTTCCAACAACAAAATAACATCTGGTATATTCATTAAAATTATTGGGTGGTGTGGAATTCTCTGCTGTTGTTTGTATTGAATCTAGTATTCAGTTTTCATTCATGGTGTCTGTTATCTCTTCAACTATTTGCATTTACTATCTCGATCGCTGAGCTTATCTAGCTTGTACGTTCAGACTGGATAAACGAACGAAACAAGTGAATCCCCAGTATTCACGGGTGACCTTCAGCAAGACCCCTCACGGCGTTTGCCCTCGCCGTTTACTCCAATCCCTTCTCACGGCCCGTCGAGATTACTACACAGGGTTAAGTTCAGTCCCGTGGATGGCTTTGATGTAGCCTTGAGCCGCAAGCCGCAATTGATTCAAATTTGAATTTTCAAATGCCCGCCCTCCATGACAGGCCTTTTGATCGCCATTCGCTACTCTCTTCAATCGACCGACACCGAGTTTTCATTTTGCCCTTGTTCACTTGACCAACGCAATGTAGAGAACAGGGGAGAACAGGCTACTTGAGCGGTTTTTCTGTCATTATGTTCCTGCGAGTCAATGTGTTATGTTCCTGCGAGTCAATGTGTGGTGGTTGCATATTGCTCGCCCAAGAGAACAGCGGTGATAGCAGACTTCTTCCAACTTGATCACAGCTCCCAAAGCTTGTGTGAAGGGCATGACAATGGACTCCTGTAATGTCCCCATTTTGACCCCCCCTTTGTATTAAATTGTAATTGATGTAAACATTGTAATTTAATCATGGTGAGGAGCTCAAGGCCAAGGCCCCACCATTGATTTAGCGTTTCATGTATCGGCAATTAAAAATAGATGCCTATGGTTCTTGTGCGAGATGGGCACAATGTAAATAAGACATCATGTAAATTTCGAATTTATAATGAAAAACCCACAACCGGCTATGCAATGCGACAAAAGAGATGGGGCATGACTCTACAAGGAAAAGGGAGGGAAATTATTCAAACCCTTGAGCCAATGGTATTAATCCATGTGTCAATGAGGAAACCCATAAACCACCAACTACCCATTTTGTCTCATGAACCCAATCATTTAATTCTTCCAAGAAATTGGTTAAGGCAGTTAATGCCTTGGGATGGGGGAGGTATGGCAGTCAGATTTTCGTGCATGGGCAAGCTACCAACCTGAAAATCGTATTTTTGGCTTGTTGGGCAAGAAAACCCCCACGAAATGCTTCCTAAGGAAAGTATTCAGGCATTACGTTCTTCCTCTCACGCAGACTGAGCTCACAGAAAGTTATCCTCACGTTTTTCACCATACCCCTGCGTTTTTCCATGCCCAGGAACTCGTTTTTGGATTGTGCAACAGCTGGGGAAGGAGGGACGCGAATTGGGACTGAGGGAGAGGTCGTTTTTTCTCCTAGGGCGTTTTTCTGGAATGGGTTTTGTTTCTTCAGTCGAATTTCCAAGTGCCAATACATTTTGAGTCTACCCACGTTATTTTTCTGAAGTCCAGGAAACCCCATCTCATGCATCCCACTGTTGGAAACGTTTTCTTATGCTCAGCAAGTGTGGGTTGCTGTTAGGTGCATCCCTGTTTTGTTGGAACCCATGAGCAAGAAACTGGAATGGTAGTGGATAGAATTGGCTTGATAAACCTAGTGTAGGGAGTATCCTCTCAAGAAGATTAAGAGGGCTGGCTACTTTTCTATGCACACCCTGAGAGCACTAGAAAGGAAGGTATGGCTTGAGGGACTGTGTGGTAGTGAAGAGAATACTTCCTTGTGCTGGGTGTGTAGGCATTGTGAGTGCCAAGCTAAATGGATCTGGGAGAGGTACCCATAGCTCTGTGGTTGAGCTCACTAGCTTAGCAATTCTTCCCTTCCATGTCCTAGCAGCCTGATAAACCCAATTACAGATTGGCTTGGCTCATCTTGGTGTATGCTTGGCTATGTGTGAGTCTGCTGTTCCCTGGTTCCTTGTAGAGATCATGCCCAGCTCGGGGGTGGCAGTGGTGTTGAGAGATTGAGGAGCACACTGGCCTACGGTTGGGTGGAACGTTGCAGTTGCATAGCCAGTTGCGTGGGACTACTTTTGTATAAGATAAGTATTCTCTTGTGTATTTAACTTGGCAATCGTTCCTTTGATGAATAGCTGGAATGTATTATGGATGTGCTAATGAGTTTACTTCCGCTGTGTATTCAAATGTTTATGCACTCCCATATGATTTTATATAATTCTGCAAAGGTCTTTATTTAATGACTGTCACAGAATGTTGAATGTATGTTAGATAACAACCGGATCTATTTAATCTCCGTTTGTGTTAGCATGCACATATACATGTCTTTGTATCAATGAGTTTGATTTTAATAAACATAGGGCTAATTGCCCGGATTGAGCACCACGTCCTCTCTATCATGCTGTATGGTAGGAGGGGGACATTACAACTCCACTGAAACTAAGGCAATATTTAATCTCTCATCGTCCGCATCTACAGAGTAGAATAACACATTACTTCACGCGCAGCTCTGTATATGTATTCATTTGGCCTGGGCCACTTGCCTTGCTCTCACAGAAGCTTTTCAGACTGATATGTTGCATTTCATTTGGAGGCATCTGGTTGCTGCAAGCCTGGTAATCAGAGACATGTCTCATGGCTTCAGAAAACGTTGTAAATATAGCCAAGGCAGCAGTCACTCAGGCAGCCTGTGTAGTGATTTAGACGTTGCAAAAGATTATTCTGATACTAATTATCGTAGTAAATCAGATAAAGTTGAAAGGCTCCAAATAATCTATGATACTGTGGATGAAAATGGAGACGGGAAGGATTGAGGAAATTGGTGGCTTGCATGCAAATTTTGGATACAGATTGTTGGCATTAATTGCAACTATCTACCGCTATATGTAGCGAACCTAGCTATTTATTGTAGTTTAATGTTCGATTTATAAAGCTAGACATGTAATACATCTTGGGAAATGAGAACCGCGTGCCCAGCCGGGCATTCCTTTTGTATCACTGTTTTGATGTTAATGAAAGATAGAGGCATGTGATAGAGTTCTTTTTTTTTTTTTTTCTGTGTGGCTCAATTCAAGTGCTGTAGCACTGCAAAAACCCTGTTTTACTCTGTTTACTCACTGCTCTGCCTCCTCTGTCCCCTTCATTATGGTATCAGAGCAACTGTTAGAGGGAGTCTGCAACCTGGAGCTGTGTGAAGCTCGTGCACCCGTCGCTATTGAGTTTCCCTTTCTTCCTCATGTGTGTGTGAGTGTTAATTTAGTTGGGTGGAAGAGAGAACCACTCCTCCAGCCTTTGCAGCTGTGCAAAACGCTGTGGACGCATTGAGCTGCAGAGACTTGTGTGAATAGTTAGTTGATCTTTACATTGTGGATCCCTTTCCCGTGGATTGAGCAGAAGTTGTGTGAGGGCCTACTATTGTTGTTTATTTCAACATACAGAGAAAGATCACTGCACCATCTGAAGAAACCACCTATCGGTCAAACCACAGAGAGAGGAGAAGGGATCTGCCGGTTTCCTGGTCACTAATAATCTTGGATTTCACGACCTCTCCAGAGCGACTGAAAGCCTCCTGCAGGCTTCTGTCATCGGTAGACCAGGCAGGACCACCGACAAAGCATCGGAACTCTGAATCTGCTCCCGCCATCTTCTCCAGACCAAATTAACGAAAGACTTGACAGATAAAGAGAGAGTAAGATTTGAGCATCACCATTAACCCGGCTGAGTCCAGTGGCTATGGCGGCGGTGGCGGTGGCTACCGAGGAGGCAGCTGAGGCGTATCCAAAAAAAAACCCGAGAAACCTATGGCCTTGGGAAGGGAACGCCAGACACTTTCTCGGTAGACGATGGCCTTGAATGCGAGCTATCAGGCGGCTCCTCTGTTGCTATGAGATTTCTCGCAGCAAGGAGATATCCCGGCCATCTGCACAGTAGAAGGGAATAGTGGAGTTACAATGCTAGTAGATGACGGTCTTCTTCTCTAGCCCAGTCTCCTTTCTTTTTAAGACAATGATCTCTACGTAATCCACGCCAAGAGGGTTTCAACCTGCCCGCAAATATACAGTTCTCACTGCATTAGTGGAGAGGGGGTCGTTTTCCCCTGTTGCTCAGTGGAAGGAGCCGTGTAGGCTTGAAATTGTGAACCATCAGCAACCAGCAAGGAAGCCGTGAAGGAACATTGAAACATAGCACCCTGCCTACAGCTGCAAAAGGAGAAATTTCAGAAAATTTGAGCCATGGCATCGAGTAGCTTCGGAGCACAGCCTCAAATTCCACCTTTGATAGGTAAGAACTATGACTTTTGGTCCATTAAAATGAAAACTCTTCTCTGTTCACAAGATTTGTGGGATTTAGTTCAGAATGGGTACATAGAGCCCCCTGATGAGGCAGCCTATTTGGCTTTAACACAAGCACAGAAAGATCTGCTTAAAAACAACAAGAAGAAAGATGCTAAAGCACTTTCTCTCATCCAGCAAGCCATGGATGATTCAATCTTTCCTAGAATAGCATCAGTAAACAAATCCAAAGATGCATGGGACATCTTAGACATAGTTTATCAGGGTTTAAGTAAGGTGAAGGTTGCTAAATTACAAACCCTCATAATTTTTTTTGAAAATCTGCAAATGAATGAGACACAGACTGTAGATCAATTTCATAATCATCTAATGACAATTGTAAACTAGATGAGAACCCATGGTGAACAAATTTCTGATCAAAAGGTGGTGGAAAAAGTATTAAGAAGTCTGCCCAGCAAATTTGATGTTGTTGTTGTGGCAATTGAGGAGTCAAAGGATTTGACTCAGCTCTCCATTGATGAGTTAATGGGATCCCTGTTATCCCATGAATCTAGGGTAAATAGAAACTCAAATTTCTCTCTTGATACTACCTTCAAGACACAGCTAACAGTTGGAAGAGGAAGAGGAAGGTCATTCTATAGAGGCAGGGGTAGATTTCAATTTCAAAGGGAAAAAGAATCAAATATAAATAGGACTGGTAGGTATGTCCAAAACCCACATTCAGGAAATTTCAGAACCACAAGTAATAACCTTTATCAACAGCAGAATCAAAGAATTGATAAATCCAAAATTCAATGTTTCTATTGTAAGAAATTTGGCCATTATGCTAGGGAGTGTAGAAAGAAGGAAGCAGATGCCAGAAAACAATCTGCAAATTTAGTTGAGAAATCAGAAAATAAGACTGATTCAATTCTTATTACTTGCAATGTTGCACAAGAGAATCCAAATGATGTATGGTTTCTAGACAGTGGCTGTAGTAATCACATGTCCAGCCACAAGGAAGTGTTCACTGAAATAGATAGTTCGGTACAGTCTAAAGTGAAGTTTGGAGATGATAATAAAGTTTCAGTCAATGGCAGAGGTACTGTTAATGTATTTGCAAAAAATGGAGATAAAAGACATATTAATGATGTGTATTTTGTACCTGGTCTGAAATGCAATTTAATTAGCATTGGACAACTAATGGAGAAAGGCTATAAGGTAATTTTCAACCATGACACTTGCACAATTCTTGACAAGAATCCTAGAAAAGGGTTGATTGCAAAGGTTAAAATGAACAAAAATAGAATGTTTCCACTTACATTAAAGAGTGAAATTCAGAATTGTGTGAATGCTTATAAAGTTCAAAGTTTGGATCAGTCTTGGCTTTGGCACTTGAGGTATGGTCATTTGTATTTTGGGGGATTAAACTTATTACAAAAAAATCAAATGGTTAGAGGGCTGCCACCGATTGAACAACCAGCAAGCTCATGTGAGAGTTGTATCTTAGCAAAACATCATAGAGAAGCTTTCCTTGTAGGCACTTCGTATCGAGCAAAGGAACCTCTAGAGATAGTTCATACAGAATTATGTGGACCAATGCAGGATCCATCATTGGCTGGAAACTTATACTTTCTAACTTTTATTGATGATTACAGCCGGAAAACATGGGTATATTGTATTAAACAAAAATCAGAAACTTTTGAAGTGTTCAAGAATTTTAAAACCTTGGTTGAAAAACAAAGTGGAAAGTTCATCAAAGTGTTGAGGTCTGATAGAGGAGGCGAATATAAATTGAATGAATTCATGGAATTTTGCAGAAATCATGGAATTAAGAGGCAATTTACAGCTCGATATACGCCACAGCAGAATGGTGTGGCAGAAAGAAAAAATAGGACAATTATGAATATGGCAAGAAGCATGTTGAAGGCCAAGCATTTGTCAAATGAGTATTGCGCAGAAGCAGTTGCATGTTCAGTCTATATTTTGAACAGATGTCCTACAAAAAGTGTGAGGAATAAAGTACCTGAATAAGCTTGGAGTGGCAAGTGCTGCAATGTATCACATCTTAGAATATTTGGGTGTGTGGCTTACTCCCATGTACCTAAAGAAATTAGAAGGAAGTTGGATGATCGAAGTGAAAAATGTATCTTCATTGGGTATAGTGAGCATTCTAAAGCATATAAACTCTATAATCCTATTACCAAGAAGTTGATTGTAATTAGAGATGAAGAATTTAAGGAGGAGGAATCATGGGATGGAAGTATTGATGAAATAGTTACACATGGAGCAACTTTACCTCATGTTGAAGATGATGAAGAAAATGTACAAGATGGACAACAAATTCCACATTCATATGTACCTGCACATGTACCACGATCCAGCACACCAGGAAGGAGCACAATAGACCTTAATTCACTTCAAACAAGAACACCAAGAAATTCTATGCAAGAAGAGCAACCAGGACTTGGAGGGCAGCATACATCAAGCTCACAAGGTAGTCATGAATCTGATCCTACTCTAGCAGAATTGAGATCTAGGATTAGAGGACAAAAATCTAGAAGTCTAAGAGAAATCTATGAACAACATGATGAAGAATTGGATTTGAACTCAAATTTTGCATTATTGGCTTATCAACCAGTTAATTTTGAAGAAGCAATTAAAGATGATGCATGGATAAAAGCTATGGATGATGAAATAGATGCTATAGAAAGAAACGAAACTTCGGAATTAGTAGATTTACCTAATGGAAAAGACTGCATAGGTGTAAAATGGATTTATAAAACAAAATTGAATGCTGATGGAAAGATTGAAAAACACAAGGCTAGGATTGTAGCACAAGGTTTTAGTCAACAACCCGGCATAGATTATAATGAGACTTTTGCACCGGTAGCGAGACTAGACACAGTTAGACTTGTTTTAGCTATAGCAGCACAAAATGATTGGAATGTGTATCAGATGGATGTAAAATCTGCATTTTTAAATGGACGTTTAGAGGAGGAGGTTTATGTAAAACAACCAACTGGGTATGAAATAACAGGATGTGAAAACAAAGTTTACAGGCTGAAAAAGGCTTTATATGGGCTGAAGCAAGCATCTAGAATGTGGTACAATAGATTAGACTCATATTTGCTGAGTAATGGATTCAATAGATGTGCTAGTGAGCCTACATTGTACACAAAATTAAATCAGCAAGGTAAAATCATGATTGTATGCGTATATGTTGATGACTTAATTTTCACAGGTAATCTGTCTATAGAAGCTTTTAAAACAGCAATGAAAACAGAGTTTGAAATGACAGATTTGGGAATGATGAAGTACTTTCTTGGAATTCAAGTTGATCAATCTGAAAAAGGGATTTTCATATGTCAATCTAGGTATGCTAAAGTGTATTAAAAAGATTTCGAATGCTGAATTGTAAACCAGTCTCAACACCAATAGCAACAGGAACTAAACTAAGTAAAGAGAACAATGAACCTTTTGTGGATCCAGCACAATTTAAGAAATTAGTTGGAAGTTTGATGTATCTAACAGCAACTAGGCCAGATATCATGTTTGCGGTGAGCTTAATTTCCAGGTTTATGGAATCTCCAAGAAGTTCTCATTGGCAAGTAGCAAAAAGAATCTTACGATATGTTTCAGGAACAATGAATTATGGAATTTTGTATTCAGCAGGTTCAGATTTCAAATTAACAGGCTATACAAATAGTGACTTTGCAAGCAGTATTGATGACAGGAAGAGTACAACTGGTTATGTATTTAATTTTGGTTCAGGTGCAGTTTCATGGGCATCAAAGAAGCAACCCATAGTGACCATTTCATCAACTGAAGCGGAGTATGTAGCAGCGACGTCAGCAGCATGCCAAGTAGTGTGGATGCGGAGAGGTTTGTCTGAGTTGTTGCATGAACAGGAGGATCCAACAGTGATCTTTTGTGACAATAATTCTGCGATTGCATTATCAAAAAACCAAGTATTTCACAAAAGAAGCAAGCACATAGATACCCGATACCACTTCATCAGAGAACTGGTTAACAATAAAGAAATTAACTTGAAATTTTGCAGGTCAAAGTAACAGCTAGCTGATATATTTACTAAGCCTCTGGCAAAGGAGCTTTTTGAGTTTCATAGAGAGAATCTTGGCATAGTTAATGCAGTATATGTATGACTGTAGATGTAGTTTGTTATATTATAATTCTGTCAATGAGATATCCAATTTTTGTTTTTGTTGAAGGTTGCAATTAAGGGGGAGTTTGTTGGCATTAATTGCAACTATCTACCGCTATATGTAGCAAACCTAGCTATTTATTGTAGTTTAATGTTCGATTTATAAAGCTGGACACGTAATACATCTTGGGAAATGAGAATCGTGTGCCCAGCCGGGCATTCCTTTTGTATCACTGTTTTGATGTTAATGAAAGATAGAGGCATGTGATAGAGTTCTGTTTTTTTTCTGTGTGGCTCAATTCAAGTGCTATAGCACTGCAAAAACCCTGTTTTACTCTGTTTACTCACTGCTCTACCTCCTCTGTCCCCTTCACAGATGTGGAATTTATTGTTCGTTCTCTTTCCAGCAGTGAGGGATGCAGCAGTCTCAAATTCGAGCAATTTATAAAATACTGAATGAGTACTGAATCTCCGAATGATCTGTTGGAAGTGTTCAGTGTTAGAGATGCAACAAAGATGGGTATATTTCTTGTGTGGAGATGCAACAGATTCTTCAAAGCCTCGGATTGGGTGTGCGTAGAGATTTGGTGAACTGCTAAAAATTTATTTGCAATTTTGATTTGGACTCTAGTGAGATTCAGGACTTCTTTGGGTTTAAGAATATGATGAAGATGTACAATTAACCAAACAGATACTCCATTATGGGTAAGGCCGGCAGATAGTTCAAACGAGTGATTTTGTATAAATCTCCTTTCTCTTTTATTCTCACGACCCATCTCACGATCTATTTTAGTTTGATTGAATTTTCAAATGGAATGAGAATTTTTTTCATGTATTTCCTCGGTAGCCAATAAGCTTGCTGAGAAACCAGCAATATTTTAATAGATAAAGTTGTGGAGATGGCAAAGTTATTCATAGATGCAAGTCTGAGATTTTGTGTTTAATGATTTAAAATAGGATAAATAATTGTTTGATTTAAAAAAAAAATCATATTTGAAAAAACTAATAATAAGGCAATTCTTTTTAAGTTTTTATGTAATATAAATTTTTATAAAATATTATTTAAATTAATATATTTTTATGAAAAACAATTTCTATCTTATTATAAACAAATCACTTTTTTTTAAAAGCTCAAAACATTATACAAAAGGTGTATGACATTATAAAAAAATATGTATAATTTATCACTTGTTGTACCATCCATCACATGTCTTACTAAAAACACTTCTTGCTAAGTTGGATATTTTAAAATTTATCTTTTTTTTTTTAATTAATGTATAAATTAATTTGCTTGATCTTCTTAACCTTTGCATCACCACATGTCTTACTAAAACCACTTCTTACTAAGTTGGATATTTTAAAATCTATCTTTTTTTCAATAATTAATATACAAATTAATTTGCTTGATCTTCTTAACCTTTGCATCATACCCATGAATGATGAACGATAGTAATTTTTGTACATTCATCCTCTTCCTCTACTTGGAAATCCTTCAAGAAATAATTGTTTCATTTTTCCTTGCTTCAAACCCTAACTAAAACATCAAAAGAGAAGTCTAATAAGAATGATTTATAAAATGCATGACACACTCCTTACCAACGAATTGAAGAGGGAGAGCTAATGATTTTTTAGAAGTAAATGATTGAGAAAAACATATGAGAAAGGGCGAATTATTAGCATTGTTGAGGAAAATATTTTGAGTCTTCTTTTCTTACCTTTAGATTTCCTACAAACATCATTTTGTCTTCTTTTCTTACCTCTAGATTTCCTATGGAACTTATTCTTTTTTCCCCAAAAAAAAGAATGCAATTTGTTCATAAGATAAATCACCTATTAAGTAGATTATGAGGTCTTTACCAGTCATATAATGTTAAAAAATTGAGCACATAATCAAGAAAATCATTCATGAGGTCATGTCTTTGCATATGATAGAAACATTTGCAATTAGTCCAAAATATACAAAATATAACAACCTAAGGATTTAGGTTTCATCATCATTTCCATATATAAAATGAAACTGATAATCATGTGAATCCATTGCTCATATAAGCCAATGAAGTGTTCTAAGACAAAAAATTAAGCATGATCTAAACTGTCAACCAAGATGGGTTCTTGGATCATGTTCCGTCAAGGTGTCACTGTCCATTTCCTTGAGGAGCCAATAACCTTCTCTTTCTAGTAATTATCCTTCCTTAGATAAGCGACTTGCCAAGCCATTTATTTCCCTATATTTGTGGTGATAGGATTCTCTACCATAGGTAGGTACTAATAATAATGTGATTACAATTCCAAAGTAGCACCTACAAATGGGAATGTTACAAATTAGGGCCTAATTTCACAATTAACAATGAACCAAAAATATCTAATGCGTTAAATATTTTGCTTGGTATAAACGTGAGAATGCCCTTTCCCTTTCACATAAGGTTGCAATTGGTAATTTTAAATATCATTGATGAAAATGGATAGCTTAATGTCAACCATAGTGGAACAAATTAAGATAGTTTTTTGTTTTGTGTGAACATTCTGAAGAGTGGGAGATAAGCAAAGCCTATTATCTTTTCAAATATTGCTCAGGTGTTTTCCACCTATGTTGTTCATTTTGCTTATGAGTCAAGTTATATTCCTAGATTTTCTTTGTTGTCAAGTCTTTTACACTATGGTCATGCTTGTCTCCAATTAAACTAGGCCTTGGCATTCCATAAATATATTTGAGTGTTTCTAATTCTACAAAACTAGATATGGTGGTTTCATAGGTTTTTTCTTTCCAAAGAAATACACAACTATGAATATGCAAGGAATGGGTATGCTCAGTCTCACACCTTTCTTTTTTTCCCAAAAAAGTGTTTCATTTTAAGACTTGAAGACTTAGAGGATCGAAGAAAAATGTTTGGATCAATGATAGATTATTTCTTCGACCTTCGCACTCTAACTACAATCATGAACTTTTTGTGCATGTGCTTTGTCCCAATTTGGGTGAGGATTTCAAATTTTACTTTCCCAACATTGGGTCTGTTGTTTTTGGAAATGCCATTGAGAAATTTATCTTGGAAGAGTATTGAAGGATAGAGGACATGGATACAAAACTAAGATGTCTATTGAATCTCTTACCACCTTAACAATGGCTCAAAACATGTAATCATGAGTAAATCTTTCAAGGATTAATCAATCAACTCTAATTGAGAAGGAGATTAAATATTGTAAGCTAAACTACTATCATGTTTTTGAATGATGTTTTGACCCTAGAAAACATTGTTTTGAAAATTTACAACACACCTAAAAAATCATTCATTCAATTGTGCTATGTGATGCTTGTGGAAATGGAGTAAAAAATGAGAGGATTATTTAACTAAAAAATAAACTTAATAATCTTGATTGGGAGATTTTGAAAAAAAATTGGATCATTCATTCATATGGTTTTGACATAATTCCACATGGTATCATTCCCAGACCAAATAGACCTATAAATTTTTAGCAAAACCACGAGGACTTCATGGCTTGTGTTCCAACCTTATTTGACCGTGCATGTTGTGTTAAGAAAATAATGAAAGACATGAATCATTGGTGAAATTTGAGCATTTTTAGAAATTGGAACTACACAAAAGTGGATGGATATAGGTTAGGGGTCATAGAGACAAGCAAATATTTTCTTACCTTTTGCAAAGAATACACCCCAAACCTAATATATAGTGAATGGAGAGTCAGAAGAGAATAAGAGGTTGAGATACTTACTTTGATATCGATATCAAGCATTTTAAAAATAATTTTTCCTTCTCCATCAAAAAGAGTCCAAAATATAAGTATATATCATCAAAATAAGGTGAAAAACAACATGAGCATAAGAATACATTAAGCTAGAGAATTACATGCATCATTATTTCCATTTTAGGTTTAGGACCTCAAATAAGAATGTAGAAAAGTTAATTGTTGACTTTTATCTATAGTCATAGGATCTCTCACACAAATCTACCTATCAAGATGTTGTTTTAGGGGATTCATTCATGAGGTCATGGATACCTATTACATGGTTCTTTTGGTCCTATCCAAAGCAAATACGTAAGAAAAAATTCATGAACATAAACCATGGTCATGTGTTCATTTATTGAGTTTAGATGTACATAACCCAGAACATTTATAGGCTTATTTAAGTTTGGGCTCGAGGATCATTTGTCTTAACTTTGAGGGGTCAAAATGCACCATAGTGGAAGAAAAATGCAAGTGTAGTTTTCAAAGAAACTCTTTCCTTTCATATTTGCACTAGGGTGAGTGGTTGTTTTGGCAGGTCAATAATTTCTTGACCATAGACTTTTTTTCAAAACTGATCCAATGGTAAAGTGCATAAATCATCCACCTGCAAGCTGATGCTTTCAGAAATTTTTTATCCCTCACAGGTGAGAAATGGTGGGAATTTTCCTAAGGCCATTTAGGCCAGTTCTAGGTGCAAAACAGGATGAGTGGTTGTTTTGGCAAGCCACTAATTTCTTGACCATATAATTTTTTTCAAAACTGAGCCAATGGTCAAGTCCATAAATCATCCAACTTCAAGCTAATGCTTCCAGAATTTTTTTATCCCTCATAGGTGAGAAATGGTGGGCATTTTCCTAAGAACATTTAGGCTAGTTCTAGGTGCAAAACAGGATGAGTGGTTGTTTTGGCAAGCCAATATTTTCTTGTCCATAGATTTTTTTTCAAAACTGAGCCAACGATCAAGTCTCTAGTCAAGGAGATATGTTCCTTCCAAAACATCCATTCAACCTATTTTTCACCTTGCCAAAAAAATGCTCGCCATTGGCAAAATTGGCTAAGTATTTAAAAACGAGCTTAAGTAGGCTTGGGAAAATGCCCACCATTTCCCACCTATGAGGGATAAATTTATTTTGAAAGCATCAGCTTGTAGGTGGATGACGAATGCACCTTAATATAGTCTCAGTCTTGGAAAAAATTCTCTGGTAAAGAAAATATTGGCCTACGAAAACAACCACTCAGCCTATTTTGCACTTAAAACTGGCCTTAGGAAAATGCCTGCCAGTTCTCACCAGTGAAGGATTAAACTTTTCTGACAACATGAGCATTTAGGCAAAGGATTTACACACTTGACCATTGACTCATTCACGATAAAAGGTCTATGACCAAGAAGATAATGGCCTTCCAAAAAATCCAATCAACCTTTTTTGCACCCTCCCATATTATGCCCCCCTTTGGCCAAAATGGCTAAGTGTACTGAAAATATGGCTCAAGTGGCTTTGGGAAAATGACCACCATTTCCTCACAAAGAGAGATAAAACTAGTATGAGGGCACCATCCTGTAGGTGGATGACTAATGCACCTGGATATAGTCTTAGTCTTGGAAAAAAATATCTGGTGAAGAAAATATTTTCCTGCCAAAACAACCACTCACACTACTACATATGGCTCAAAAGTTCCATGAAATATTTCCACAAAAAAGTTAAAATCGAAACTTTCGTGGATAAACAGATAAAATTTTTGGAAAACAATGTTCTTCCCCTCAACAATCGTTGCTATAGCGATGTAAGCACCATAAATTCGCTATATCGACGATCATTGGGGGCCAGCACATTTTTTTTACTTTTTAATGGTCATTGAATTTTTTTAAAAAATTTGATCGTCGTGCATCTGGTGTATAACTAGCAACAACTCACACATCAACCTATCAAGTTGGAACATGATGTTATTAGTGATGGTGATGCTAATGATGCCGACATCAATGAAAATCATCATCATCACCATCATGATAATCATTGTCAGCATTATCACATCATCATCTAGAAAATAATCATCATCATAAGCAGCTTTGTCATCGTCAGTAATCGTCACAATGAATGAATAATTCGAATTAACCAAGGAGGTCATTCAAATAGCCTGCGCGGTGTAACTAGTCTGCACTAGGAGTCCTCATCATCAAATCAGTGGTAGTGTCATCAATGCACGAGTAACGGTCAAGCAGGTGTCAAAATGAGTCTAACTGAATGTAGGTAGGTGTAACTGGTGCATGGAGCACTAATGTAGTGAAGGAGATTCCAAGGAGGGCACATGCGGAGCTGTTAGTAGTTAGAATAGTCAAACTAGTCTCTCTGGATGTCCATCGAAGTGTTTCAGTCAGTTAACTAGTCAATATGTCCTCAAATCAAGGAACAGATCCACAAATCATGCAACTAATTGAGTGTGTCACTAGTGGTAGGTAAGAGAGGGTGCACTTTGTCATAGGGGATGAAAAAAAGGCACATCATGGACTAAGAGGGATGGAACTGAGCAAAAACAAGCTCCCAGGGCTAGTAAACTAGGGACTAGGTGCTATGAGACTACCATACTGATGACTGGATGCATGCATGAAAACATAAAGATGATGGTGAGAATACCCTAAGAAATTTGTCTTTAGAGTGTCTGAGGAGGAAGTTATAGGTCTGCCAAAACAGGGTTTTAGGTAGTTTTGCACCAAGTTCAGTAAAATGCCCACCTAGAGAAAATCAAGATAAGTCCGAGAGTGAAATCAGCTTGGGTGTGCTCAGTAAGGTGTACTAGATCTTCTAGTGGCATTGGTTTAGGATTTTGGTGAAATAAAAAATCCACCTTAGAAATTGCACAATTTTTCTAAGTATAAAAATGCCTAAGTGACCTCAGTAAAATGCCCTCCATTTCCTGTGGTTGATGTCTTAAAGTATTTTGAGGGTATTTGTTAGGATATTCCTATACTCCATCCTAGTCCCACCAGTATTTTGATCATTTACATTTTCAGTCATGCATGCACCTTTAGGGTTTGCATGCATTCTAGGGTTTGCATGCATCCCAGTCATCAGTCCAACACCTAGCCCTCAGTTAGCCAGCCCCCAGGAGCTTCTTACTATTCAGTTTTATCCCTCCAGTTGCTTAATGCGCCCTTCTTCCTTGATTTTAGGGAGAAACTCGCCCTTCTTCACCTACCAGTCCAGTTGTCACTCAGTCACACTCAGTTACACTCAATTACAGTCAGTTATAGTCAGTTACAGTTAGTTACACTCAGTTACATTGAGTTACACTCAGTTACACCTACCAAAGTTAGTTTTACTGATGGTTGACAGTTACTTGAGCATTGATGACTCCACTGATGATGATGAAGACTTCCAGTTGTGCTTCGATGATCATGAGGACACCTAGTTGTGCTCCGATGACACTCTATTGATCTTATGATCACTCTGAGAGGCTAACTCGAATTGCCACCTTGGGCATTCGAATCCACTCTACCATTGTACTATTTATTTGTCCATATTGTGATTAATTAACTAGTGTGTGTGAAGTATTATTGCTTCTATCTGAGTTCTACTGTACCATATTATTCTGTTGCTCATTATACTGTATTGTTCACTTTTCTTCTATTTTCCTGTTTATTCATAATTACTCTTGTGAGTTATACATCATCTCTTAGATTTGTTGTGAGGATTTTCACATGGTATCAGAGCATGTTCAGAGTATTGTTTATCTCCATTCTTGAGATTTTTTTGCAGGTTATTATCCAGATTTCGAGTGCAGCAGTTGCAGTAGTTTCCGCATTTTTACAGCAGTAGCAGTTGCAGTTATTCTATATTGTTTTTGCAGGTCTTCTACAGCTTCAATGTATCCTGAATTAGAAGAAATCACTCCTCTTTCTCTATTCAACTATGATGAATGGAAACCAAAAATAATAGCATATTTAAAGAGCCATGATCTCTTTGATTGTTATTTTGAAAGAGAGTTCGAATCCTCTGATGAGAAGATTGACTGGTTGAATAAAGGTGACATGCACATTGGAAGAATGAAGCTTACTATGCCAGATTACATATTGCTCCCAATCATTATTGATATTGAAGCTCCAAAAGAGCTATGGGCTCACCTGGATGAAAAATTTGGAAGAAAGAATGAAGGATTTGGTCCAAACCCCTTCAAAAGTAAGCAAAGTGATGCATTCACTCCTCTTGATTGTCTCTCAGATCATGAACCAGTATCATCTCATATTGAAGTTGTTGACAAAGAACTTACAGATTCTCCACTCATGCTCAAACTTTCTTCTCTTTCTGTGCCAGCTCACACTCTAGATATTGCAGAAGGTCCTAAATCCTCTCTTGCACCAGAGTCTGTTGGTTTGCATCATGATCACATGATTATTTCAGAGGTCAAAACAACTTTTGAAGGTAATGCATTCGCTCCTCTCTAGCTATCTCCTCTTTTATACTACTATATGATCATAATTCCATGCTTTCAGAAGGTCATTGAAGAATATGGCCATTGCCATTCACTTGGGATAATTTCTCATGCATCTACTGGTTTTGATCTCACCTCTCATGGTTCAAAGGAGATCTCAAGAAACCATGATTCAAGTCTTGTATCTAAATTAGGTTCTAAGCAATTACTGCTTGGGATAATTTCTCATGCATATGATAGTTTTGATCTCACCCCTGCTAGTTCAAAGGAGATCTCAAGAAACTGTTTTGAAAGTCTTAAATTTGATTTTGATTTCAAGCAAACATGTAATAGTTGCTTTTGGCATAATCTCACCCATGGTGGTTCGAAGGAGAAGACAAAATACTATATGCACTTTCACAGATTTGATCCTACCTTAGCTGATTCGAATCACAGGTTCAAGGATCATTCTCATACTGTTGGATTTGTTCTCATCACATTCGAACTGAAGAGCAAGTACAAACACATGCTTTTTGAGCATGATCCACTTCTTCCCAAGAAGAAGGTACCTCCAGACATATGACCAAGCATCACACATGCTTGAGTTTGGAGCATTTATTTTTATGTGTGCCTTACAGTCTATTTTTTGAGGAGGGGGGTATGTTTCCCATGAAATTTTCCCACTTCCTTGGTTTATTGATTGTTATTATTCATTGTATTGGGTGACCTTTGGTCTTAGTTACGAGGGCCCAGGATGGATTAAGGGGGGGTGTTAGGATATTCCTATACTCCATCCTAGTCCCACCAGTATTTTGATCATTTACATTTTTAGTCATGCATGCACCTTTATGGTTTGCATGCATTTTGCATGCATCCTAGTCATCAGTCCAACACCTTGCCATCAGTTAGCTAGCCCCAAGGAGATTCTCACTATTCAATTTTATCCCTCCAGTAGCTTAATGTGCCCTTCTTCCTTGATTTTAGGGAGCAACTTGCCCTTCTTCACCTACCAGTCCAGTTGTCACTCAGTCACACTCAGTTACACTCAGTTACAGTCAGTTACAGTCAGTTATAGTCAGTTACACTCAGTTACACTCAGTTACATTGAGTTACACTCAATTACACCTACCAGCGTTAGTTTGACTGATGGTTGATAGTTACTTGAGCATTGATGACTCCACTGATGATGATGAAGACTTCCAGTTGTGCTCCGATGATCATGAGGACACCTAGTTGTGCTCCGATGACACTCTATTGATCTTATGATCACTCTGAGAGGCTAATTCAAATTTCCACCTTGGGCATTCGAATCCTCTCTACCATTGTACTATTTATTTGTACATATTGTGATTAATTAACTAGTGTGTGTGAAGTATTATTGCTTCTATCTGAGTTCTACTGTACCATACTATTCTGTTGCTCATTATACTGTATTGTTCACTCTTCTTCTATTTTCCTTCTTAATCATAATTACTCTTGTGAGTTATACATCATCTCTTAGATCTGTTGTGAGGATTTTCACAATATTATCTCTAGAATGATAATTGGTGCATCCAACCATATCATTGGTTTGTCCAAAAAGTCTCTGCATGAGAAGATATTGATTTTCCAAAAGTGCCTCTTAGCTCGATTTGCACTGCTCCAGTAAAATGCCCGCCGAGGAGAGAGAAAGAGGTTTCAGAGGATAACGTCATTTCTCTCACATGAGCGCTTGTATCTACGAGCCATCTCTCCACGTTCAAACTCCCACTTTCCCATCTTATAAATTACTCTGGTCGTCATTTATTACAGCTCATTCATTTTTTGCTTTTTAGAAATTAATCGTTTCAAAAACCGAGACAAGCATGCTAGATGCCACATGTTCTTGAATCCCTAACATTTTATGGATACATGCCACAATAGTTTCACCAGGCCTGAAATTCCACTTACTCTTACGTGTGTAGGCTACCGTAAACACTCGCCCTAGGTTTTCCTTGAGAGGTGCATCGATCTATTTGCTTAATTCTACATGAGGTATTAAATCCCGCGAGTTCGTAAACCATGCAAGATTCTTACCCCTGATGCATTGATCAAACACTGGGAGATTGTGGGTGGCTTGTTCACGACTTCGAGGATTTGGTTTTGAGATGTATCGAGTACTTACTATGCAATCCCGAGCTTAGATGTGTTTGGTTTGAGGATTTTATGGTTGAGCACATTTGTGCACACCAAATCCATTATATTATGGGTGCTCATTGAAGTGAAACTAAGTTTGGAAATATTGTTATCTTTTGTACTTCCAAGCGTCCAACATACGATGTTTAGGGGCTCCTAGCATCCAACCTTGCTCAAGGGTTTACGTTGCTACTTGGGCTAGGAGAAGGTTGTTTAGGAAATAAATGGAATTATTGCTACAGGAATGAAACTAGAACTTCTTCTGTTTAAAAATGACGGTAGCCCGGATTCCTCTGTGTACTTATTTTTTTGGTTTTATATTTTTTTTTAAGGTACATGAGTTTGTTCAGGTTTTTTGTATTCGAGTATGCTTACTAAATCTATGGATTCTTTCCAGAATATTTGTTTGTCTAAACTTGGAAGTTTTAGGTTTGTTAGGAAAATCTATAGGTGGGAGGTTGGGCTTAGATTACACACGTTGTTTAGCCTGGAATTCACCACTACTCTCTCTAGATGGTGCCCTTTGGGAGCTATGGTCTATTGCCTATCCTATGGCCATGACCTGCTTCTTCAACAAAATTCAATACAAGAATAATAATAATAAATTTTTTAATAGTGATTGATAATTTATCTCCACGGCTTTGAGTGGTTTCACTTGGCAAGAGATCAACATTTGGCTTGATACTTGTTGCTAGGAGATTTGGCTTGAGACTTGTTGTTGCACATGTTTAGGTTTGGCTTGAGACTTTAGTTGTTACATAAGATTTTATTATAAAATATAACAATGCGTAGTGTAGAAAGGCACTTTCCACACTCTCTTATTTGTCCCCATGGTAGCATGAAAAATGGCTTGATATGTTTGGAGCATATGGTAGGGGATCAAATTCTTAATGGTGCGCAGTAGGGGTTGGTGCTCTCTCCTTTTCCTTGACCCATTAACCCTAGATGTAATTTTCTAGTGCTTTGTTCTGATTTCTCCTTTTTTTGCCCTTCATTTATCTCTATGCTTGTGGCTTGTTTTTTTTTTTGTTTTTTCTTTGGTATCTTATACTATGCTGTTTTGAAGAGAAAGTATGGAAACATTGGGAGTGTTTTGGGGCACCAAACCCTAATTCAAGTCCCGCATTCAGGCATGCTTGAAAATGGATGCACATTGCTACAAGAGGAACATAGGAAGAATTTAATATATATTACATTTAAATTTTCTTGTTTATAAATATTTTTTATATTTTTTATTATTCATTTCTTTCCTTTTTATTTAATTCTTGAAAACCTATGAGTCTCATGCTTATGAATTGATGAATTAATAAGCAATTAATGATTATGAATTAAGGGTGCACAACAATTAATTCTTATGAATTCTTCCTATATGAAATCTTCTCCTTGCAAATAAAACAACAAAAACAAGTAAACATGATATGTGTTTTACAGTGAAGGTGATATATGTAGGTTTGTTTGACCTTGGTTGCAAGGTGCTTATTGCACGCCCTTGAAGATAGTTAGGTCGAAACAAGTTTCTGGAAGGTTGACCATCACATTTCATAAAATGGGGTGATTCAAGATGCCTCAAATTGACTCTGCAGTGGTGCACTGGATTAGTATATCGCAATGGTAATTCCAATCACGCAGCATAAACTTTGAATGTGATCTGATTGCTAAGTCCATGGCATTTGGATTGTGCCCTTTTCTGCTCACCTGACAAAGAACATTTCAAATTTCAATGAAAAAAAAAGATAATATATCATATTGTGAGATTCTAACCTTTTCCAAGTTGTCCATGTACAAGAGAAAGTCAACTGAAGTAATCTTTTGCACATTTATTTTTCTATTATAGGGTAGTTGGCCTGACATCATTTGTATTTTTCTATATTATATTCCTTCTTTAGTCCATCAATAGATGACCCCAATGATATCAGGCTTAGTTTTAATCTACTTTAGAAGAATGCATCTCTCTACACTACAATTCTAATCTAATTTATAAGAACGTGCCTCTCTCCACTACTAATGTATTTGAAGTCTATGCCTGAAATTTATTAGAATATCCATGGTACTAATGTTTTTAAAGTGTATACTTGGAATTTATTAAAAGATCCATGGTAATATGAGAGAATTACTATTTTTCATACATTGCTCAAACTCACACGGTGGTCCTTACATTAGGCCCTTTAACTTAAGGGTGTCTTTGTTTAAGAGCATATTGTAATTGCCAGAATTTTCATGAAGAAATTAGGTTATTACTTTCTAATTTTTAATTGAATCAATTGAACTTGAATAGAAATGATAATTATTATTTTTCCACTCACCCAAGCTATAATGAATGAATTTTACTATTAAATTGTAGGAGGAAATAATATACTCCAAAACAAAAAATCAAATTTCACTTTAAACTTCAATCTATTGCTTCAATTATGTAAGTTGTTTATTTTCTACATAACTTATTTTCATTTATTGTCTTTGTATAGTCTTAGGGTTGCTAGATTGTTGCTTTGTGATGAATGTATTTAAATGAAACATTTTTATGACATGATATTTGAGATATTAGTCATATTATTTGATTTGATCATTGATTTCTATTTATATCTCAATTTTAACTTTAATATCTACAAAAACAAAAAAAAGCAAATTTTACTCTATTGTAAAGTGACTGGCACACTATGATATACATTTTACATTACCATATGCATTCTGCATTATCAAAGTACAACCTTCACATATACATAAGCGAATTACTAAGAACTCAAAGTCAAACTAAACATAGAACTCCTATTATAGACTAAATGGTTAATATTAATATTGACAACCTTTGCACATGCCACAAATCATAAAAAAGGAAAAATGATGTCCAATTAGATCCAAGGTCTTCGCAAAATCTCTTGAAATGTTTGAATAATAAACACTTGAGGTGAAGTTATTATCAACTTTTGTGAAGCGATTGTGTTGACACCCCATTTTCAATGTTTGCTAAGTCAATAGCTCATTCCACTCATATAAAAGCATTGACTATCTACAATTAACAAGATACTTCAGCTTAGCCTAGGTGGAAACTTCGGGGACATTGCCACCTCATGGATCTAATTTATTTATATATTATAAACATCAAATTTTGTGTGTCATAAGAGATACTTTTTACTTTCAAACAAGATGCATTGGAAAGATCATATTAGATATAGTTGCTAAAGTTTTTAATTATATTGTATCTCCTACTATTATGTAGAATATGTAAAATTAAAATATATGTTATAAAATATTTAAATAAAAAATTGTTAAAAACTAACAAATTGTTAAAACAAAGTTGTGAGAAAAAGGTATGTTATAGATTCTAATGTTGATATTTTAAAATGGAATAAATTTTTATAATTTTTAATATTATTTACAATTGATTTTGCTTTTTCTTTTGCTTTTATTTTTTGTTATTATAAATTCTTATTACTATATTAAATTGGTTTTGGAATTTTAAAAATGTGCAAAGATTAATATATTGAATTTTAAGATTTTACAACATATTAAAGTAATTATAATGATGGTTATCACTAAAGTTGTGGTTACCTATAAAATTAGGAAGGTCACTATTATAACAAATATTTTCAAGTTGCACTTTAATGTGGATGTGTATAAAACATTTCATTAGAAAGTCATTTTTATGTTCAATCTTTTTGGTATCATAAAAATGACAAATTCCTTTATCCCATGGCATTTTAAGAATTCTCCAATACCTTATTTCATCATGGAACTAGTAAGAGTTTTTTCTTATTTTAGCAATGTGCAGCAACCGTATCCGGTTGGATGTTAATAGTCGAATCCGACTCTCATAATGAATGATAAAATGATAATATTATACATAGATGATGAATATACAATTGGTGGCCACCTTTATATAAGGTGTGGGCAGCCATGCATGAGGAGACGTGCCCCTTAACCTAGTACTAATTATTATTATTACATTTATACTTTATATTCATTGCATTGCCACCCCCTTTAAGGGCAGCTTTGTCCTCAAAGATGATGTTACTGATATCAACATGATTTTGGATCTGGGTTGAAGCATTGAATGAGATGTATATTCTGGATTGGTTCCTTTATTTTGATGTGAACCTGGACATTCGTGTTGTAATCATTTCTGTTTGAATGGTGAGTTTTTGAAACAATACACTTTGTAATTATTTGTTTTCCATATCACCTTTTGGATTCAATATATGAGCAATTTTGGACCTCTTGTCACAATTGCTTTTGATTTGGACAACTCTTTGATCATACCATCATCAGTGGTGTCTTGAAAATAACATTTCACTTCTTTCAAAACGACTATTTTTAAGGCTAAAAGTCTATGTCCGTGCTCTTCTTCTGTTGCATGTCTTGTTGTGGGTTTTTCAGGGTTCTTGACTACCTTGCATGATGATTCACTTGACGAGCCTATTTCGGGCACCACTTTGTGTGTATAATTAGAAGCACTCGCATCATCTTGTGTTTGTTGTTGTTGGTCGTTGATATCAATGGAAAACTTTGCCATAGTTGATTTTAATAACATTTTTGATTCAATTGTTTATAATCCTAAGAATCAAGTTTCTTCTTGCTCTTTATTATTTTTATGTTCTTTATCTGGTTTTTCTTCCGGACTTTGAAAATCATATTTAGATTTAGTTTCGGAGTCTTTGTCTTCAGAGGCATTCGGGTTGCTTTGTTGACTTATTATATTGAAGGTGTTGTCAATAGCTTTTTGAACAGCTTTTACAATGGATTGTTCCGTCCGATTAAACATTTCGTCCATTTTCCTATGAAATTGATTGGAAATCTCATCCCATTCGTCCACATTGACTTCATGTCTACTTGTAGAAGTTGAAAATTAATTATTAATTATTATTAACAATTAATAATAATAATGATGATTATATTTAGCTTGGTGGAAAATTTAAAATATAATTATTATTATTTTAACTTTTTATTATAATATGAATTACAAAAACAATTATAATAATAAATATATTATTATATAATGTTTGTTTTTATAAAAATTAGGGTTTTATATTTTTAACGGAGATTAGGGGAGGACAAAAAAAGTTGGACGATGGAGATGGCGAAGGATGGTGTTGGAGTGAAAGAAGGGCACTCTAAGCGGGGATGGAACAAGGGAGGAGATGGGCGCGGGTTGTAGGCGGAATGGTGGCGCAGCAGTGGGAGGGACGACATTGGTGGGAGGGACAGCGTTGAGTGCAGAAAGGAGTGGCAGCCAGTGGATGGGGAGGCACGCAGTGGGGTGGTGACCAGGTGGATGGGGGGTAGATGGTGGAAGGCGCAGTGCAGGAGAGTGGGACTAGATTGTTGGAGCACGGTCGATGGTGGAGTAATGGGGGAAATTGTAGCGTGACGCAGCAAGGGAGAAGATGGGCACGGTTTATAGCTAGACGAGGAAGGGTGCGAGACGTGAGGGAGGAGAGATAGTTGGAAGGGAGGCGTGGGTGTAGTGGAGGGGAGAGGAAACATGCAGGTGGGCGCGCGGGAGTGGCATAGGGTGGTTGTGTTGGCACAGGTGCGTGTAGAGGGAGTGGTGGTTGTAGGAAGATGTGGGGGAAGATGGATAGGCAGTGGGAGGCTACGAGGAGGAGAAGGGATGGAACACGGTGGAGGATGGAGCATTGGGGAAGTCAGATGGTGAGGGTTATGTGTGCAGCTGGGGAGAGTCGAGGCATGAAGGAAGGGGATGCGCAGCAGCAGGCTGGCTCGTGAAGGATGGTCACGCAGGCGGAGAGAAACAGTGAATGGCGTTGAGAGAATGCATAGGTGGAAGATGGTGTGGTGGCTGCGAGGAGGATAAAGGAGGGAGGGTGGAACTTGCAGGCGAGTGGACGAGAGGAGCGGCTCGTGGAAGAGGGAGACCGGCTGGAAGAGGAGGATGTGAACAACGTGGAAGCGTGGGGTGAGGGAAGGGCAGTGGAGATGCAGAGTGGAGAGAAGATGTGGAAGATGGGTAGAGAGAATGAGGATAGGTGAGCCGAAACCAAGCTCAATAGTAGGAGGAGCTCAGGTCGAAGGAGCTAAATCCGAGCTCCGATATCAAATGTAGCAACCGTATCTAGTTGGATGTTAATAGTCGAATCTGACTCTCATATTGAATGATAAAATGCTAATATTATAGTTAGATGATGAATATACAATTGGTAGCCACCTTTATATAAGGTGTGGCCGTGTGGGCAGCCATGCATGAGGAGACGCGCCCCTTAACTTAGTACTAATTATTATTTATTATTATTATTACATTTATACTTTATATTCATTGCACAATGTTGTGAATATAATTGTTATAATAACAATGTATAATAAATAGTTGTATAAAAATGTATATGAAGGTTTAGACACATAGTAATAAAATCAAAAGGAAAGTTTCTCATACATAAAACAATTTATTAATAAATTAAAAGTGATTAAAACAAGATTATTTGAAAAAAAAAAACAGTATTTGTTATAAATTTTAGTGTTGATATTATAAGGTAAGATATATTGATTTACACATTCCACAAAGCATAAGTTTGTGATGGAAGTGTATACTTTTGAAGAATCACAAAATGTTTGAAGTGTTTGAAGACATTGTATAAGGCCACATAATGAATTTTTATAACGAAAGAGGGTATAGGATTTATATTAAACAAGTTGAGGTAAACCATAACAGTCAAGAAAACATTAGTATATAGCTATTACAAATTTCCCTTCGAAATTTCAAGAGATTTAAAATAACTTCAATCATGAATATCCAAACAAAACATTGTGTTTGCCAACATAACTTCTACAACATCTAATAAATTGTCCTAATAACAAGTTATAACAATAGTACATAGAAAAAACATAGAACTAATAGACACATAGGATCTCAAACATTTCAAGTGTTCACCTAATCCTTCTAAGCAGAGAAGCAAGAATCTTCAAACTTGACCGAGGTGGTCTACTAGACGATGTCCATCACCATTACGTTTGAATGTGAGAAATCACTAGCCCTTGAGTGCCTTCCATGAGCAACTCTTAAATGCACGCCTAATGACGATCTCTATCTAAAACTAGTTATATCAATTGTTCTCCCTACTCAACAACCTATCTATATAGAATTTCCTGAATTTTCTCCTCTAACTCCATATGGAAGGTTAATCATTGCATAATTTGCTCAATTCGGTCCAATTGTCGTGCAATGCATCACACAATCTTCTTCAAGATGCAAATCCTCTCCAATGCCCTTTGCATTCTATTCACCCTTCCACAACCACTCTCCATATTATTTTACATCTCAAAGATGAGAGCCCCAATGTTGCTATCTCTCGTGAAGAATTTCTTAGTATTACTATCCAACTGTCCGATCATGCTTGTTTTCTGCCTTACACAGTTAGAATAGAAGGCCACACCCTCATTTTAAAAAATCACCATCTTCAAATTTAGTCTCTCTCCTACTACAAGTTTCCCACCAAAAACCTCATTGTGTCATGCACCTCAACACCAAAGAAAGTCACAATTTGATTACAGGAAGTCCACTTTGACAATGAACAATTACATCCTAGAGACAAGATTTATCCGGCATCATCCTTC
This sequence comes from Larix kaempferi, assembly GCA_027924585.1. Classification (NCBI taxonomy): domain Eukaryota; kingdom Viridiplantae; phylum Streptophyta; class Pinopsida; order Pinales; family Pinaceae; genus Larix; species Larix kaempferi. The sequence continues at coordinate 2,105,687 of BSBM01000160.1, forward strand.
ATGCGAACAATTACATCCTTCATGTTAACCAAATTTTACAATAGACGAAAATACGAGATCATACTCGGAAATAACTCCACATGGATGCGAATTAAATGGTGATAGTGCAGGAATCCGAGCATATGCTCTTCCACGTGCCTCTCACACCCCATGCTCGGACCCTTTTCCAAACTATCAAATGTTAATTGATTTGTTATGTTTCGCCCCATTTGCAAAACAAATAATAATAAGGGGCTTGATTCATATTTTTTCCATACACTAGGGTGTCCACTTGCGTTGAGGTGGACAATTATTTATCTTGATAACTCTTTTGCCTAAGAGAGGAACTTCGTTGACCAATTTATTAGTTCCATTGTTGTTACTTTGACAAATATACTAAATGATAAGTTGTTGATTCACTTCATATTTCACTCTACTATAGAGATAATTCGATTTTGAATCGTTTGAAATTGAGAAATCCATTACATAGCACTTTGATTACCAATAATAAGTCTTTAAATACCATTAATTGAGAAATTGCCATTATCAATACAATTTTTGATCTAGAATATAAAGCATAGATATTAAAGCATAGTTGTTAGTAGTGCAACCAAGTTATGATATAATTTTGATCATTTCTTTTATCCTCAAGGGTCGAAATAAGGCCACATAATTGTTAGAATATCAATAAATAAAAAATAATAAGAAATTATATGAAGTATAAATTCAACACTATGGAAAATTTAAAATATATAAATTATAAGGTTTGATCCTTTGAAAAATAGTTTTATTTCACACAAAACATTTATATCTAAATATTCATCTAAAATAGATACCAATTGACACTTGGAATGAATATAAAACATAATCCTATGTCAAAACAAGTCTCAAAATGTACAAAGACAAAGAAACTTAAATTTTTAATTGGTTAATTTAAAATCAATTAATATCATGGAATTAAAATAATATGATGAAATTAAATTAAATTACATTGTAGGTGTGTAAAGTAAGATTTTAATTTAAAACAAGGAATCAAAATAATATGATGAAATTAAAGTAAATTACATTTTATGTGTGTAAAGTAAGATTTCAATTTAAAACAAGGGATCATGAGACAACGGTGATCATAACAGTCACACAAAAAACACATTATTTAACTGGCAAAACCCAAATATCTACGAAACAAGAGAATCCATATTTTGGGGAATTGCACAATTTTGACTCAAAATCTTTCCTTATTAGCTACGTATATAAACTATTCCTCCCACAATTACATAAAAAAAAATTACATCTTATTATTGTTTTCAACAATTCAACAACAATTAGTTGGATTAACTATAATTGTGGTGAATTGGTTGTCACATATTCTAGCAGGGACTAATTTAATATCCTCCAATGGAAATTAATATATTTAAATTAAAAATGGCATGCATTTAGGTTTTAATAATAATAAATTTGGATAGTTTAACATCAGATAGAGATTTCCAGAACATACTATTGAGAACACCTAACAAAACCACGCGGACGTGGACTCAAATGGAAGGCAAGCATGTGTTAAAAGCTAAACCTAATTTGACAAAGATCGACAGCATGCCAACACCTTATATTGCATTAGTTTCAGTGGATTCCATTGTCATGCCCTTCATGCGAGCTTTCGGAGATGTGATCAAGTTGGAAGAAGCCTGCTATCACCGCTGTTCTCTTGGGCGAGCAATATGTAACCACCACACATTGACTCGCAGGAACATAACACATTGACTCACAGGAACATAATGCCAGAAAAACCAGTCAAGTACCCTGTTCTCCCCTGTTCTCTGTGTTGCGTTGGTCGAGTGAACAAGAGAAGAATGAAAATGCGGTGTCGGTCGATTGAAGAGAGTGGCGAATGGCGATCAAAAGGCCTGTCATGGAGGGCGGGCATTTGAAAATTCAAATTTGAATCAATTGCCTGACGAGACCTTTTGGGGGCCATGCCACGGAGTTTTGCAGCTCGCGGCTCAAGGCTACGTCAAATCCATCCACGTGAACTGAACTTAACCCTGTGTACATAATCTCGACGGGCCGTGAGAAACGCCGGCGAACTGAGAAGGGATTGGAGTAAATGGCGAGGGAAAACGCCGTGAGGGGTCTTTTCGGAGGTCGCTCATTAACATTGGGGACCCACTTGTCCCATTGGCTTATCCATCCTGAACGTACAGGCTAGATAAGCTCATCCCTACCTAGAGTACTCATCTAGTATATGGTATATCGATCTCTGTGTATGTTGTATATGTAAGGACATTTTCCTTGAAATCATCAAAACAAGATATTGCATGAAGATTGTGTTGCAACCTTTCACCTCATTGTGAAGACATATGTCATTACTATTTGCTGCACCAAACTATTGCAGAGAATGGCTGATAAAATATGAGACTCATACTGCTCCCATTGTTTATCCAGTTGATACATCTCTGCATTTGATGTATATCTTCATATTGCACTCTACGACCTCTCCATCTCTGCAATTAGTATAGATTGATTAAAGTTTTAACACAAGATAAACAAGAAAGGATAGAACACAAGTGGGAATATTGATTGCCTTCTCATCATTAAGCATAGGCATATATAGGATTACATCACACCAAAACCATGGGACAATACCATGTGACATAAAATACTATGGGATAGTAATGCTAACTCACTACTCAGCTAGTCAACTAATTAATGCACTAATGACTAGTAGTGGACCATTGATTTTACACTTCTTGACACACCCCCTTAATCTCAACTGGGACAATATTCTTAGCACTATCAATGCCTAAGTGTTGTCTCTGAAACTTAAATGCAAGTGTTCCCAATGGTTTGGTAAACATGTCATCCAATTGCTCCTTAGAGCTACAAAATAGTAACTAGGTGATTTCTCCATTATTAACTAACTCATGAATAAAATGATATCATGTGTCAATATGTTTACTCTTTTTGCGAAATACATTATGCTTGAACAATGTTATTGCATAACTATTGTCACAAAGAATAGAAGTTGGATCCTTTTGTGTGTGTCCCATATCCTTTAAAATGATTCTCAGCCAAACTGTGTGGCATGCTTCTACAAAAGACATGCTGACAATTGGTTTTTTTTGAGAGGCCCATGATATCAACTTGGTACCCAAATGAAAATCATAACCAGATGTACTTTTCCTATCATCAATATTTCCTACAAAATCATTGTTAGTGTACCCCGTCATAGTATTTTCTAGTGAATGAGAGTACCAAAGTCCATACCCAATTGTACTTGAAACATATCTCATAATTCTTTTACCAAATTTCCAGTGAGAGTCTTTGGGAGAATCCATAAACCCGGAGATCAAGCTATCAGCATACATCAAATCAGGTCTAGTTGCAGCCAAATACATTAAACTGCCCACCATTCTTTTATAAATTGTAGAGTTCACTATTGGTCTATCATCATTCTTACTTAACTTGGTGCCTGTAGCAATGGGGGTTTTTGTTGGTTTGTATTTATCTATCTAATGTCTGTAGCATACTTATGCTGACATGTGAAGATGTCATGTTCACTTTGGTTAACTTCTAGACCAAGGAAGTATCTCATAAGGCCTAGAGCAGTCATTTCAAACTCCTTTTTCATGATTGTATTAAACTCTTCTAACATCAAATTTCCAGTATAAATCATATCATCAACATAAAGACATACAATTAGAATGTTACCTTGCAAATTTGTTTTGACATATAGAGTGGGATCATTACTTCTCCTATTGAACCCATTTTTGATGAGGTAGGAATCAATCTTACTGTACCAATCTCAGGGAGCTTTTTTTAGACCATACAAGGCTTTTTTTAGCTTGCACACTTTGTGTTCTTGAGCCTTGACTGCATATCCAGGTGGTTGGTCTACATAGACTTCTTCTTCAAGTATGCCATTGAGAAAGGCATATTTCACGTCTATTTGATAAACATGCCACTGATTTTGAGCTTCCATTGCAAGTACAACTTTGATGTTGTCCATCCTTGCTATTGGAGCAAAGGTTTCATCATAATCACACCATATTGCTGAGTAAATCCTATGGCAACCAACCTAGGTTTGCATTTATATATCTATGTTTTTTCATTCAGCTTTTTATTGTAGACCCATTTGAATCCAATACTGCTTTTTTTCTGGTGGGAGATCAATAAGATCCCAAGACTGAGTTCTTTCTATAGCATCAATCTCTTCATTCATTGCTTGTACCCATTGTGCATCCTTTACTGCTTCCTCAAAATATGTGGGATGACAGGAAAAAAAAGCATATTATAGTTGCTCATCAATAATAGGAGTCTGATCATATATCTCCCTCAAACTTCTAGTTTTCTAGTTCTGTGATGGACTGTTTGCTGGTGTTTCTTCTTGTTGATGTACCTCCAATCTTGGCAATCTGAGTGACAGTTCTGTACTTTCCTTCTGCTCTACTGAAGCATTTTGAGGATCACTCCAGCATTTGTCTTCAAGGAACTTGACTTCTCTACTCACCACAACCTTTTTGGTGATAGGGTTATACAACTTGTAATCCTTGTGATGTTCTTGACTGTAACCAATGAAGATACATTTCTCACTCCTTTTGTCCAAATTTTTTCTCAATTCTCCAGGTACATATGAAAATGTTACACATCCAAAAAATCTGAGATGTAAGACAGTAATCTTAGTTCCACTCCAAGCTTCTTTAGGCATTTTGTCTTTAATGCTCATGGTAGGAGATCTGTTCAGTAAGTAAACTGAACATGTAACAAATTCAACCCAATAATCATATGACAACTTCTTATATGACATCATGCTTCGGTCCATGTTCATGATGGTCCAATTCTTTCATTCAACAACTTCGTTCTGTTGTGGAGTGTATCTAGTAGTGAACTGGTGTTGGATGCCATGTTGTTTGCAAAATGTTGACACAACGACTATCGACAGGGGTTCACTTTGCACTGTCGTCAACAAACCATCAACCAAACTCCCTTACGCATCGGCCCAGAAAGGTTTTACCCTCTCCAGCAGCACTTGTAGAGCGAGTGAAGTCTCACCCGAGATGCACAAGGGAGCTGTAGGAACCACATTTCTGTAGTGGAGTTGAGGACATGCATCAAACATACATTGCAACCGCAAAAACTAGATATTATATCTTTCGCACTAGTTCATCATTCGCATAGTCATCAATCGTAGAATCAACTCATAATAAACATTCACATCAACATGATCTAACTACTCATTAGCATGAACAACAATTACCAAAACCACAGAGCATTAAACATTTCACAAGCATTCGCATTCATCACTTAACATAAACAAAGACACAGATAGCACCATAATCGAACATCTTCATGCATTCATTAAAACTTGTGGAATGACCTTCAAAAAACAGTCAATACATCATATCGCGGATACAAAACAGATCAATAACTGGATCAAAACTCAAAAGGTCGATTTGTCTATTCATCACCGAATCGATTCCCTTAGGCTTACAATCGTACTCCTATTTATACAAAACTAATTGGTTATAAAATGGTCCACATGACCCTTATCTAACAAACTAACTACTTCCACGCTTCCGCATTCTCCGCGAATGACCCTTCTTTCATGGATTATCCCTTTCGCAGCTGTCAGCTTTCGCACTTCCTGCAGACTAATCATGTGCTAATAAGCCCCCAACACAAACTTGTGGCTCACCCTCAAGCCACCTCAATTGGACACCTCTGGTACTGGTCTTAGATGTTGCTGTGGTAAATGTTTGAAGCTATTCTTGACGTCTGGAGCTCGTTGTCATGTACTTCTCGAATTCATCCTCCAGTCTCTGGAAACCTTGATCATCTACCTCGAACTCATCCTCTAGTCCCTTAGAACCTTGATCATCTACCCCTTCTGCGCTTTCTTGGGTGCTTCAGGATTTCTATGATCTAGTGACAAGTTCATCGTCGTCGCCAAATTGTGAAATAGGCCAGTTGCTCTGGCACATATGTTTCGCACATTTAACCCTTCACTACTGGAGCTAGAGGGCCTCCTCCCTTGGTGTTCTCGTGGTCAGGGAAACCCTGACCCTTCTAACTACTACCGCACTCTTAGACATCTCAGGTGATATCTCATCTCTGCTCTGCCCAAGTGTCTGCGCTGCTTCCTTTGCTGGTTGTTCATGCACGACCGTCATTCTTGCTCTCAGCGCACCTGGGGTGCTTCCACTCAAGATGAAGTGCACCATTGCAACTATCTCACTTACCTTTTCCATAGCTTCCTTGGGCTTGTGCACTTGACTTCCTAACTTTCTGCATCTAACTTACTGAATCACATCATACAACCTACTAATTCTCCTCTTCGAACTCTCTCTACTTCAACTTGTGTTCTGCAATCCTTACCTCGGTATTTATGCTTGCTTCTCATCATTTTCAAAATCTTATCCACAACTAGCCAAATCTATCATCATACTTTTCCGCCATCTTTCAGTGATTCCGATCCGCAGTGAGCAGACTCGTATTTGATTCCCGCATGCTAAAATGTGCGAAGCATCGTCAAGCGACCTGGCTGGCCATGATTCCTGCATGCTTCCCACTTTTTGTCATTATTGGTTTTTTTGTTTTTTTTGTGCTTATTAGCCGCTATGCCCCTGATCATGGTGATAGGGTTTCAACCAATTCTCGTTTACTAACATTGGAAACAATACCCTGTCTAAACTTTGTAGCTACACCACACCTCCGTCAGTGAAAAAATTTATGATGTAGGGACCTAACCAATTCATTTGTAAGTTACCTACATGCTTAGCAAACTTGCTGTCATATAGCATAACTGTATCCCCGCGTTGAAAATGCTTTTGTTTAACGTGTCGATCATGCCAAGCCTTTTGTCGATCCTTTTCCACTTTCTGATGAAATCTTGAGATGAACCGGTCCTCATCGATCTGTACCAATTGTGTCAATCATTCTTCTAATGCTCCATCATTGCTCATGCCAGTGACAACTGCAATCTGTAGACTGGGGACAATATACCCCATCGGTATTACGACTTCCTGCCCATATACAAGTTTGAATGGTGTCTGGCCAGTCAGACGTTTACATGTTGTGTGATATGCCCAAAGTATTGCAGGGATCTTCAAATCCCAATCATCCCAATTCATGTTGCATACCTTCGTCAGAGCATGCTCCAATATCTTACTAAATGCCTCAACTATCCCATTCGCTTGAGGGTGATAGGAGGTACTCTTCTTATGCTGAATCTGAAATTCTGTCATCATCGCTGCGATTGTTTGATTAACAAAATGAGTACCTTGGTCACTCATCAGTATTTTTGGGCACCCGAACCTGGTGACCACATTGTCAAACAAGAATCTTGCTGCCATCAAAGCGGAGCAATCCTTCACCGGCGCTACTTCTTCCCATCGCGTCAAGTAATCCATCGCAACTTGATGATGTAGTGCGACCTTATTCTTTTTCCTGGTGGGTTGATGGGTCCCACAAAGTTGACTACCCACTTGTCGAAATCCTGTAGTGTTAATTGAGGTACTAGTGGCATTTCATCCCTTCATGATGGCTTCCCTATTCATTGACATACATCATAGCTGTTAGCATAGTCCGCAGCATCTCCATGCATCGTTGGCCACAATAATCCGACTCGCAGGATCTTCCTCGTAGTGGCACGTCCTCCATAGTGTCCTGCTATGATCCCTTCATGATCTTTTGCAAGAATCCTCTCATGTTTGTGTGGAAGGATGTATTGTCGAAGTATCTCATCTGGCCCCATTTTATACAATTGTCTTGCGATCAATTGAAAATCTGCAGCTCCGACGACTAGTTGCTTATTTTGGTTGGTAGTGAAACCTTCCGGCCTCCCCTGTTGCCAAAAACTAAATGACTTGTTCATAATGGTCATCAACCATGCCAACCCTGAACAACTGAGCATATGGAAATCCTTCGTCAATGCTCCTTGGCTCTTCCTTTGAATCGATTCATGACAAGTGGTCTAGTCCTGCATTTAGTCGTCCTCACTTTACGATGATTTCGAAATCAAATTCCTGCAATAGCAACAACCATCGACATATCTTCCCCCCCAACATAGGCTTGTTCACCAGGTATTTTAATGCTAAATGGTCGGTGAACATTTTAAAGTGGACCCTAATAGGTACTATCGTAATTTCTGTAAGGCGTAGACCATTGCCAACCCTTTTCGTTCTGTGGTTGTATAATTATTCTCTGCAGTAGACAACTTCCTACTTGTGAAGGCTATCGGGTGGTCAATGTCATCTTCTCCTGGTTGGGCCAGGATGACTCCTAATGTGAGTGATGATGCATCAATGTGAATGTGGAACTCCTTTGTCCAATCTGGGAATGCTAATATGGGTGCGGCAACCATCTTTTCTTTTAATATGTCTAGGCTCTTCTGGCACTCTTCATTCCACTCAAACTTGACATCTTTCTTCAACAACTTCTCCATTGGGGCTTTGATTATTGCATACCCTCTGATAAAATTTCTATAGTAGCCTATGTGGCCCAACATCGCTCTTAATTGCTTGACTGTCGTCAGTGGTGGGAGGTCAACAATAATTGCGATCTTTGTTGGGTCTACCAGCATTCCTTCCCTGCAGACAATGTGCCCCAACAAAATTCTAAATGGAGCATAGAAGATGCACTTTTTAGGTTCAATGAAATCTAGTACTATTGACCTCATTCCAGCATTAGCCTCAGGTTTGCGACGTGATATTTGACCAACCCATACACTGTCCAATCGTCCATATAAATGGCAAGAAATTTATGAATGTAGTCTTTGAATGCCGAAACTACTAATCTTGAAAAAATTGTTGGAGCATTCTTTAGTCCAAATGGCATCACTGTATACTGAAAGCAACGCCATTCTGTGAAGAATGTAGTCTTATGTCGGTCTTCCTTCGTGATTTTGATATGGTGATAACCTGAAAACCCATCCGTAAATGAGTACATTTCCTGACCTCCTACTCCTTCAAGCACCTCATCCATGAATGGTGTTGGGTACGGGTAGTGTAAGCATGCATCGTTCAACTTCCGTAATTCGATACAGATTCAGACTTCGCTAGTTTTCTTGTCTTGGAACACCATCGGGCCGATCCACTTTGATTCCTCTACTAGTTCTATGATGCCTGCTTCCAACATCCTTTCAATCTTGACCTGCACTCTCTCCTTGTGCTTGGGATTCAACCAATAGGGCCGCTTCTTGACTAGCTTCGCATCAGGTTTTAGGGGGATCTTCATTTAGCCTAAGTCCCCATATATTACTTTCATCTCTGAGAGTTTCGTTGGGAATAGATCCTAAAACTCATGCAACATATCAGTCATCTTCGCAATGGTGGAATTGTCCCAATTATCCCCAATGCTTGCAAAATTCAGGTTCTCCTCCGAACTGATGTTTACTTTCATAATCTTCAGCGGTTGCTAGAATTTCTTGGAAGGTATTTCTGGTGCATCGACACTGCGACTTCCCTCTGACTCTGGTACATGTGTATCCCTCGGATCATCCTCATCATCTGACTCTCTTGTGATGTTATAGCACTCCATCATCATTTCTGGTGTCCCAGTCCATCGAAGTTCTAATGGTTTCTCTGTCGATACGGTTTCAAATATCTTCTCTCGAATCACCTGTAATGCACTATGGATGAAGGGGTTCTCATCTGAGAAACAAAACGTTTGGCTGAATCCAATTGTTAGCTGCTCCCAAGAAGTTGTTTCGCGTCGTAGTTCTGCTGCGACATACCAACTCCGCGGTACTTCATCTAGTGTGTGAATAAATGCATGGACCCATTCCTCTTTTGCTCGTAATCCCCACTTGCTTTTGCACTCAGCCAAATGCACCTTCGGGTCACTTCTACCATCAAAATTCCTTCCGTCAGATCCTTCCGCATCGCTGAACCTAACCTCCATTAGGTGTCAACATAGTGGCCAGTTTGTGATATTAGACTTATGTGCTTCCCATTAGGGTGTGGGAGTATCCTTCAAGGCTTCCTCCAAGGCTAATAGATGTTGCAGTTCTGCCACTTTCTCCTCAAACTCCGTGAGAAACGTAGCCAAATTGGGAAATCCTTCATATGTTGGTAGTGCGCACTCTTCTGTGGCTACCCATCGCAGTGACTGTGTGATCCAGGCACACCTTCTAAATGAGTCACACTTCATGCATTTGGTTTTGCCAATTCTTGAGCGCCTCATCCAAATCCAACGACGTTGAACTGACACTGCGCCATCCTAATTCTCCATCTGCGGTAGGCTTAATGTAATCCTCGGATATGTTGTATACGCTATACCATCCCTCCATAAATTGATCTCTAGCTAGTTCAACATATCGCTTCACTTTCGCAGGATCCATAGGTGCAACGACCCTCATCTCACGATTCTCAAATGACATAGTCCGCTTCTTGAAATTGATAACCGCTAGATTATCGATTACCCAGTCAATCCCTGGCAGCGATGTGTTAGGAACCCATGTCAACCCTTCTATTTAGTTTGTTAGTATGTTTTTGTTGGATGCATATGCTTTGTAAGACATCCCGTAGTATTTGTTGATCCATAGTTTGTATTATTGTTTTTGGACGCATATGCTTTGTAATTCGTCCCTTAGTAATTGTTGATCCATAGTTTGTATTAGCCCATGGATTGTATTGACACATGGTATTGACCCATAGTATTGGCACCTAGAATTAGTATATAAGTTTGTGTTGAGACCAATGAGGGTACCGTGAAGCTATTTGTATTGAGCTTGCTCAAAGGAGGTTGCCCCCTCGAAGTGGCCTGTGATCAATAAAAGCGATTCTGAGTTTTGTTATTTCTGCTATCTCATGTATTTTCATTAACTAATTGTTGTAGGTTCTTCACACACTAGGTAGGGGTTGGTATTGTCCATGATTTCAATTACATCAAAATTTGCATAAGTCTTGAGACCCTCAATCTCGACTAGAAGCTGGTACACCCGACCAAGTGGAGTAATCTTACTCTGATTTGCTAATTGTAGTTGTACCGGTGACCAGGCCAATTGCGATTTCCCCATTGTTTCCCATGTCTACTTGGTCAAAATGTTGACATCCAATCCCAGGTCCAAGATAATTGAGTTGACATCAAATGCTCCAATTTGTGCCGACATTCGCATCTCTCTCCCCGTCTTCCTTTTGTGTATGCGATTGACCTTTTGCTTCTGGCGTGCACCCTCCCGTCGATTTAGTAGATTGGATATCTCTTCTACCACATCCTAATCCTTTTCCAACTCCAGGAAACTCTTCAAGAAGGATTTTAAGGTGCTATCCTTTGTCCATGACTTCATCACATCGAACGCTAGTGGCATATTATAGATAACTTCTTCCTGAAGAGGTAACTGCCTCCTCTGTCTCATCGCCTCCTGCACTTCCAAGAACACATCCCTTTCAAACTTCTCATCAAAGGTGACATGTTTCCGTGCTGTTGGTCATAAGGTAGCCCATGACCCTTCGGCTCCTGTTACAACTCCTACTCTTGTCACTACTCCAACGGTCGTATGGTGTGACAGGGCCTCCCTTAATATCATCTGTACAGCCGGTGATCGATTCTGATTCTGGTTCTGTTGAGTTGGTGGTGGATTCTTGGTCTTCCATTTTGTGATGAACTACGGATAGTCTTTAATGCCATGATCCATAATGCTACAATAAGTGCATTGTGGCATTGGATTCGGGCAATCCCTCTGATAGTTCCCCTGCTTCCCACAATTGTATCATATAATTGGTCCTCGTCCTCGTCCAGCAGGTCCTCCTCGTCATGTGCCAGTACCTCGACCTCCATGGAATCCTCCTCTAGCCCCTCCATGCGGTGGGCCATATGGTGGGTATTGAGGTTTCCCATACTGCGGCTGTTGTGGTGGTCCATATGGTGATACTGCGGTGGCGGATATTGCGGTGCTGGATACTGTGGCTGACCATACTACGGTTTCCCATACTTCCCCTGATCATACTGATATGGTTGGTGATTATCCTGGGCCGGTGGTTGAATATACCATTGTTGTTGCTAACTGGGTTCCCATTCTTCTCCTGCCATGAAGTATGCAACCACATTCCTCTCTTGGAGTAGGCCATAAGCTCTGCAAGTGTTTTCATTGTGGCCAACCGATTTATAGAACTTGCAATACAAGTTCTCTGGTTTCGACACTATCTTCTATAGATACACACACTCTTCTAGTCGATGGCCTCTCATTTGGAAAATACGACACTAATGAAACCCTCCTTGACTGAGCGGATTTGGTGCACTGGATTGCAAATACTCTCGGAATTCTAGGCATTGATCCTAAAGGTGTCCCTCTGTCCTACATCTGGTGCACTAGACATCTTCACGAGCCTCCTTCCCTTTCTTTATGTCTTGCAGTTGGATCGTGAATTTTTCTAGCTACGCTTGTATTTGATCCATGCCCAACCCCGTTTTGCTGATTGGTGAATCCTCCAGCTTCATCGCAATCTCCAACGCTTCAACCTGGGTTGCAACCTTTTGTTACATTAGTGGTCTGTAGATGTGTGGTACCAATCCTGCGATAAACCACTCCTTATTCCGCATATTATCTATCCCAAAAATTACCTTCGTTATCAACGTCTTGTACTGCTGATCAAACTCCCATACCGGCTCATTTGGGTGTGATTTGGGTATTGCTTGATTTCTTTGAGCTCGGTGACATACTGCGATTCTGACTTTGGATTTCTAAATTCATCGATCATTCCTGCTTTGATCTGCGCCAACAATTTGGCCAGTGTTCCTGTTGGAACCCTTGTAAACTTCATAAACCAATCTAGTGCACAGCCCCTAAGGGTCGTCACTAGTTGTCCCTTTTTAATATCTTCATCCTGGACCTACTTCATAGTCCATACTGCTTCACATAAAACCAAAATTTCTCAAGATCCTCAGTCTCGTTCCCCTGGAAAGTGGGCATTTTTGTGTCGTCTTCCATTCTAACGTTCCTACTGTTATTGTTTACTGATAAACTACTTTTACCGTTCCACGTAGGGAAACTTTACGAATAGCTTGTGTTTCTTCCTGTGTAATTCTGGGTAGTGCGTGGGGTTGCAGGTATGTTGTAACTTACAATCCATCCCTCTTCTGCTTCTGGGGTATCATGGTCACCGTCTTCATTGCAATAGGGTCGATTTCTCCCTTGTGGTCCTGTTTCACAGTCTTCTGTTCTGGTCCTCTCAGGAGACTCTCTCTCAGTCATCCTCTTCTTCTCAGGATGCTAGAATATCACCCCACTCCTCAAGGTACCACACTCTTCGTCAGCTTCCCTTAGAAACTCATCATCGCTCATGTCCATCTACCCCACATCTTTCTATCAGATCCGCATTCACACAATACCCACAACCTCCTCACACTGATCTTTCTACTCGTCGGAAGTCATCCTCAATATGCCCTTTTCGCAGACAAGCATCTTAATCCACAGTTTTAGCAACAATAAGAACCTTCCCCTTGGTCCCTTGAAAAAATTCCTTTCCATGTTGCTATACGATTTGATTGTGTCTTTTGGGAACTCAGTAATATATCCCTCTAAGATACTATCCACCCAGAAATCGACAACCCTTGATACTGTGTTGTCCACATTTTTCAGTTGTCGAATCAGTTCTGGTGTCCAATGGTCGGGCTCAGTATTTTGGAAATGGTGCTTCTGGAATGTTAGCTGCACTAACCACTCATGTAGCAGTACTGGGAATTCGCAGAAAAATATCTCGTGGATATCTAAATAAATGTACTTCTACATCCAACTACTTACCGTCTGTCTAGGGTTTTCCTTTTCTCCTCCTACGAATTCTTCAGTATTTCTGTAAAACCACTCTTGAATCTTCGGTTTCGTCGGGTGCCACAACATATCCTCTTCTTTTCCTCTTCAGGGTCCTGGAAATGGAACCATTTGTTGACATAGCAGTTGTTGACAGGGGTTCACTTTGCACTATCATCAACAAACCATCAACCGAACTCCCTTACGCACTGGTCCAGAAAGGTTTTACCCTCTCTAGCAACACTCGCAGAGCAAGTGAAGTCTCACCCGAGATGCACAAGGGGGTTGCAAGAACCACGTTTCCGCAGTGGAGTTGAGGACATGCATCAAACATACATTGCAACCACATAAACCATAGATTATATCTTTCGCACTAGTTCATCATTCACATATTCATCAATCGCAGAATCAACTCATAATAAACATTCGCATCAACATGATCTAACTACTCATTAGCATGAACAACAATTACCGAACCCACATATCATTAAACATTTCACAAACATTCGCATTCATCATTTAACAGAAACAAAGACACAGATAGAACCATAATCGAACATCAGCATGCATTCATTAAAACCTGCGAAATGACCTTCGCAAAAACAGTCAATACATCATATCGCGGATACAAAACAGATCAACAACTAGATCAAAACTCAAAAGGTCGATTGCTCTATTCATCACCAGACCCATGGATTACAATCGTACTTTTAGGCTTACAATCGTACTCCTATTTATACAAAACTAATTGGTTACAAAATGGTCCACATAACCCTTATTTAACAAACTAAGTACTTCTGCACTTCTGCATTCTCCGTGAATAACCCTTCTTTGGCAGATTGTCCCTTTTGCAGCTGTCGGCTTCCTCACTTCCTGCATACTAATCCCATGCCAACACAAAACTATGTAAATTCATGTGAATCATATTCACCTCCACCATCTGACCTAAGCACTTTGATGGATTTACTAGACTGCTTTTCAGTCAATTCCTTCAATTCTTTAAACTTGGAGAAGGTATCTGATTTGTGCTTGAGAAAGTAGACCGAGGATTTCTTGCTATAGTCGTCAACAAAAGTCAGAAAATAAAGACTACCTCCTATGGATTAGGATTGCATGGGTCCACATAGATATGTGTGAACTAACTCAAGGTGTTCTTTGGATCCAGATGTCGAATTGGGGAAGTTGTCCCTTTGATGTTTCCCTAAGATACAGCCTTCCCAAGAACTAGATTGTTCATTCATGACTGGTAACCCCTTGACCATGGACTGTTTCTGCAAAATACTAAGACTCTAGAAAGGTATATGACCAAACCTATGGTTCCACAAATAGGTTTCATATAGACTGGAGACAGTGTGTGCATATGACTGTGACAGGATAGCACTTCTGAGACTTAGAGGGAATATTATATTCTTGGTCATTTCTACTTTGGCTAAGGGTCTTCTACTGGGAGCTTTATCATCGAAAACACAATAAGTATCAATAAACCTGACATCATACTTGTTCTGAATCAGTTGGCCCACACTGACTAGATTAACTTTCAGATTAAGAACATATACTACATCATGTATAAACTTCTTCTCATTTTGTTTAGTAAGAACAGGAATAATGCCTTTGCCTTGAGCAGGAACAAAAAAATGATCACCTAGCTTTATTTTTGTATTGATAAAGGAATCTAGGCTAGAAAATAAAAATTTGTTACCTGGCATGTGATTTCTGCAGTCACTGTCTAACAACCATACATCTGAGTGATACTCTTCTTATGTTACTTGGCATGAGAAGAACATGAATTCTAAGAGCCTTCTTCAACATTGGAGACATGGGATCAACCACTGTTTTGGTTTGCTTGCTTCTTCTTGCAGTATTTGCATTGAATGTTGGAATTATTAGTCCATCTCTTGCATCTCCCCCTCTGACTTTGGGAGTTGTGAGAGTGATCACAGTGATCTAAATTCTCATGAGTGGTTCTATCCTATGTAGAATGAGAACATCTTCCTATTTTGCCTCGTCCTCTACCTCCTCTTACTTGACCTTTGCTGAGGGAAGCCTGAGTGTTGAATGCATTTGTCAAAGACTCTTCTTCTTGATTGAGTTGAGCTTCGTGGGATAGAAGGGACCTCGTTAACTCTTCAAGGGTAAATTTGGACATATCTTTAGTTTCTTCTATAGCAGTAACAACCATGGAAAAATTCATAGTGAGACATTTGAGAATATTTTGGACAACAAATTTTTGTTCCAAAGCTTCACCATAGGTTTGGAATTGAGTCACAATGCCCAAAACATAATTCATAAACTGATCTACAGTTTCTATTTCCTTCATTTTAAGAATTTCAAACTGAAGTCAAAGAGTTTGGAATCTTACCGTTTTGACTCCATCTGTACCTTTGTATGTGGATGCAAGGAAATTCAAGACTTGGTGCATGGAAGTGGCTCCTGAGATCCACAGGAAAATGGATTCCTTGAAGCATCTCTAGATCATCCGTTTTGTAGTAAGATTTGTTTCTCGGCGAGCTTCAAGGGAATTCTTCTGAGCATTAGACATAGCGGCCAAAGTGGTTGTATATGGTTCTGTGAACTCATTTTCAACCATATCCCAACATTTGTTGAGCTGAAGAAATGTCTGCATCTTGATTGACCAAAATTCGTAGTTGGTGACGGTCAAAATTGGTCCGGATATCTGCGTCAAATTTGAGTTGCTTGAACTGGTAGTATCCATATTTTTATGTTTGTCTACAGGATCAAACTGGTTCTAGAGATTTGATAAATGATGAGATCCTTTAACATAGTGTTGCAGCTTGTAGATGTTGATGTATATGTAACTTCGGAAAGTATTTCACCCATGTATTTCATATATGTATTTTGTACTCCTATAGAGATGGTATTATTCCTCTATACGAAAGTGTTTGTATTCCTATAGAGATGTTATTATTCCTCTATATGGAAGTGTCGTCATTTATATTGTAAGTGTCGTAACTTATACTTGATGGGTTATTAAACCACCTTCTTGGGGTCATCCTTGTATAAGTCATGTGGGTTGAAGGGTTATTAGACCACCCTATTCGGGTTCGACCATGTGGGTCAAAGGGTTATTAGACCACCAAGTGTGGGGTTGGCCCGGATTAAGTTAAGCTAGACATGTAGGCCCCATTAGTTTATTGGGCAGGACAGGACAAGTATAAATAGAGACCGGGAGATCTCTATTTGATTATTCATTCACTCACTTCTCTCATTCGAAAAGTGGTGCACTTGTGAGGAGGAGGCTCTGCTGCTAGGAGAAGACTATCTCTTGTATTCTGGTTGTATCATTGCTCTATCTATCTCTGAGGAAGTTATTGTGGTTTTTCACCTTTATGGTTTTCCCCAAGTAAACTCTGTGTCTCTTGTGTGCTTGCATTATTGTGTCCATGATAGATATGCTGTAGATTTGCTGTAAATGTTGTTCTCTCAGTTAAGATCCTAGATCAGATTGAAGTAAATTCTGAAAATTTAACATGGTATCAGAGCTAGCTTGAAAGAATGCATGATATGGCATGTATGACACTTGTTGCACTTATGATGCTAGGGCTTGATATAGCAAAAACCAGCCATCGTAGCAATTTCGCTATAAATCCATTTTGGAGAAGTTTTAGGATCTGAAACTTTTACAGGTTGAAGATCAGATCCCCATGTACCTTGTTTCGAAAGGAAAACCTCTAATTCATTGTACCTTGTAATTTATGATCAGTACAATATAGGGTTTCGGCCTCTTCCAGATCTGAGTCAAAAATAGGTGGCCTTGGAAAAAAGGTCATAACTTGGGCTAGGAAGCTCTAAATGAAATTTCTTAAAAAGTGACAGGTAGTAAACAGGCTGTAATATCTCAAGAAATGTTTTCAGAGGCTGAAGTTGAACCAGTGACACGTGTCACGCCATACAAGTTCACTATCCTATTTTATCCCATAAACAGGTCACGTTGCGACACTTGGAATAACTCTCTCTTAGAGAATCCAATTGAGGTCATACCTGTCGAGATGAAAAGATGATAGGTCACGATATCTCAAAAAACGTTTTCAGACCTTGTGGATCGAAAAGTTCGGATTTACACTAGAAACAATCAGGTACATATTTCTGTTATAACAGAATTTTGTTTGAGCACCTTCATTCATGGCTTCCGGAATCTAGGGTTTCGGAGAAAGTTGGAATTTTTGTAATCGGAGACTACGGATGAATGATACTCATTAAAATAGAAATTTAGAGACCAATATCAGAATTGTTGGTTGGTAAGAAGACCGGGCTTGATCAGACCCTAGTTCGGGACTTTGATCGAAAAAGTGGAAAATTAGGGCTTCTGCAAAAATGAGAATTTTTGAAATCTATGACCATGACTGGAAGCTCCTCAGAAAAATAGAATCTTAGAGATTTGGATCAAACCTTTTGATTGGGAAGAAGAGTGGGCTTCATCAAACCCTAGTTCGGGGTCACGTCTAGTGAATCCGGAAGTTTCAAAGGCAAAATTGAGGAGTGAAACTTTGCAGTTTTCAAATTCTGAATATACCAGCTTGATCAGCTCATCAAGGTGCATATTTCTATCCTTTCGAAAGTTTGAAATTCAAAGTTTGAATTTTTGGGGTTTCTCTGACAAACCCTAATCTATCTCCAGATCCAGTTCTTGCAAATCAAGTGGATTGGGTTAATCCTAGAAGAAGATGGATTGGTCACCCGCATAAGTGAAGAAGTTCGTGTCTCAGAAGGAGATGAGGCTAAGGCCTTCCATAATAAGATTACAAGCAATCTTGATAGGTATGGATTACAGGTATGTTTTGAATTCTGTTCATGGTTAAGTTTATGATATGTTTGTCTTCATATCATTGCAGTACAATCTTGATTAAATCTAGACTTGCCGTATCACCTTAATAAAATTATGAATGCACGATAGAGGATATTCATTGATCAGGGTGTTGACACTTATGATTGTACTAATGCATTATGGTGTTTTATGAGGTTTATGTTGTCTGCTAACATGAAAGGTACACCAAGAAAGACAAATCATGTTTTGGTTCAAGAACATATGATCATGATGACATAAGGACAAAGATTCATCCATTGTCATGGATCACTTAGAAGATCTATTTACGAGGTATGTATAACTTGGTCCTACAATGGATAACTTATGAGACATGCAGGTTACCAGAAGACATTATGTGGGTATGTTAGACATAACTAGCTAGCATGCTAATCTAGGTATGTTTTTCCTATATCAAGCTAGAATGCTACCTTGTGTTAGGATCTTATACTATTGTGTTGTTGATAATGATTATTCATGAAGCCATAGATTTGAATAGTCATGGTTGTATGCATATTATGTTTCTTACCATAATTGATGATATGACTAACCAGAAGAATCATGAAGGTATAGGTTTGAGTAATCACGGGTTTTATGCATATTATATCTCTTGTCTTGATTGATGATTTAACTAACCAAAAGAGTCCTATGATCAAATAAGAATATGCAGACTTCCCTGAAACCTTGAATACTAATGCTTATTATTTCTGTTTGAAATGATCATGACTATAAATGCTTAAGATTATTGTGTTTTTATAGTATTGAGATTACAAGGATAACACAATCATGATACTAATAAGTATGCATAGGGACCTAGGATGAATATAGGTTCAAGGATAGGTAATCCAGGAAGCAAAGATCAAGAGGGAACTCACTCCAGTTGTTTCTGCAAGGATGCAGATATCTAGAGAGTGTTGACCATCCTTCTACATTCCACAACAGAAAGGTGTAGAAGAAGCTACTTCAGTAGCTCTTGCAAGGAAGCAAATACTCAGAGGGAGTCCACCCAACAAACAAACAAAGATAAGTATTTTAATTACCATTTCTTACATATTTGTTTAAATGAAATTGTTCAATGATGTATAGGCTTATGTTCCTAGACTTAGGATATGTATTGTGCATATTAGAATGATTGCATTAATGAATAGTATACTACTAATATGCATTTGATGGGTAAGTGGCCTATGGCACTGTACAACATTCCATTGCTACTTATCTAGAATGAAACCTCTTTGCTGACATGTTGGGAGTTGTGCACACTCTTAACAATGTTTTGGTAGAAATTGGAAGGCATCTAGAAAGTTATGGAATATGGATAAATGTTGTATTGAAGCATTGGCTAAGATAATTGCATGATTGTATGAAATATTTCTTTATGTGTAAGATTTTGTTCTATGAAATGTTTTCTAATCATACAATTTAACTTGTTGTGTAGGAAAAATCGTATACCATCACCTACAAAAGAAGGACTACAACATTTGTTCAGCAACAAAGTTATCTCTTGAAAATATTGAAGATATTGAAGTTCCTAGGATCTGGGAAGATTGCCATGATCGAGGAATACCAGTCGATCATGAAGATGTTTGGGATGCAGTCCCAAGACCTGAAGGGGAGTCTGTAGTGAATTCCAAGAGGATCTACAAGATCAAGCATGCTGCAGGTGGTAGCATAGAGACTGTTGCTCCTGTAACCAGATACACTTCCATTAGATCAGTACTTGCTTTGGCTGCAGTGATGAAGTGGAAGATACACCAGATGGATTTCAATACAACCTTCTTGAATCGTGTAGTTGAAGAAGAAGTGTATGTGGAGAAGCCACTTGGTTCTAAGACACATGACAAGGAGTCATATATGTGCAGAACTTGGGGATGATGCACTATTTGTTTTTGGCATGGAGGTGCGGCAGAGTGCAGATGGAATCTTCCTTGGACAAGGGAAGTATGCAGTAGAGATCCTGAAGAGGTTCGGGATGATGGATTGCAAGACTATGGCCACACCTATGGCATCGAACCTGAAGCTTCTGTGTGATGCTCCATCTGATCCGGTTGATGCCAAGATGTATCGCTAGATGATTGGGTCCTTGATGTACCTGATGAACACGAGACCAGATATTTTCTTTACGGTGAACACATTGAGCCAGTTCCTGACGGATCCGAGGAGTGTTCACCTGATTGCTGTAAAGCATATTCTGAGGTACCTGAAGGGTACAGTTGATTATGGGCTCAAGTATGATGCAAATCAAAAGTTTAACCTGCAGGGTTATGTTGATTTAGATTGGGAAGGAAGTGCTGTAGATAGGAAGAGCACATCTGGGTGTTGCTTCATTATGGGATTAGGTGTGATCTCTTGGTTTAGCAGGAAGCAGTCCTCCGTAGCACTGAGTACAACTGAAGCAGAGTATGTTGCGACGGATGAGCAGGTTGCAGATGTATTGACCAAGCTGTTGGCCAGAGTGCAGTTTGAGTACTTCAGAGAGAGGCTTGGTGCACTTTAGATCAAGGTTCCTTCCAAAGCGAAGTGATGAGTCCGGAAGATGCAGATGCACATGAGCTTTTTTGACATGGTTGATGTGTTCTCCCATGGTCGTGATGTAATTGCTGAATCCATTTTTCACATGGTGGTAGATGTGTTCTCCCATGGTGAAAAAGTAAGGGTTGGAGCCTTCCCGAATGGTGGTAGATGTGTTCTCCCATGTCGGTGGTGTAAGTGTTGGATGATGTGCATCTGGGCTGTGCTTCGTGGATGATGAGATAATATGAAGAGGACGATGCTCCAGTTACTGCTCTGTATATGCATCAGGAGGATGCTGGATATGATCAGTTGGATCATTTATATGTATATGTATGCACGCATCATGTTGGATGCTGGATATGATCAGTTGGATCATTTATATGTATATGTATGCACGCATCATGTTAGATGCTAGATATGATCAGTTGGATCATTTATATGTATATGTATGTACGCATCATGCTGGATGCTGGATATGATCAGTTGGATCATTTGTATGTAGTTTGTATAAGCATCATGTTGGATGCTTGGACCATGTATCTGTATATGTATCAGGTGGATACATTGTATGATCAGGTAGATCATGTATGCTGATATGTATCAGGCATGATCAAGTGGATCATTTATTTGTATTTGTATCAGGTGGATACATTGTATGATCAGATGGATCATGTATGAAGATATGTATCAGGTAGATACTTGGTATGCATCAGGTAGATGCATGATATGATCGGGATGATCATGGATGACGAGCTTCAGGATGTTGCTCCAGATATGCATCAGGACGATGCAGTGATGAGTATCAGGACGATACTCTAGATGATATGCATCAAGATGATGCTATGATGATGATCAGGATGATCATATGTATCAGGTGGATACTTAACATAATCAGTTGGATTATGTGTGATGAGTTCTGAAGACACAGATGCACAGTGCCTTTCCGACATGGTGGTAGATGTGTTCTCCCATGTTTGTTGATGTAAGTGTAGTGCCTTTCCAACATGGTGGTAGATGTGTTCTCCCATGTGCGTTGATGTAAGTGCAGAGCCTTTTTGACATGGTGGTAGATGTGTTCTCCCATGTACATTGATGTAAGTGTAGAGCCTTTTCGACATGGTGGTAGATGTGTTCTCCCATTTGCATTGATGTAAGTGCAGATCCTTTCCGACATGGTGGCAGATGTGTTCTCCCATGGTCATTGATGTAAGTGCCGTGAGCCTTTCACAGATGGTGGTAGATTGGTCCTCCCATGCCGGTGAGTGTAAGTGCTGTGTGTGTGCATCTGGGTTGTGCTTCGTGATACTCTGTGGCTATGGACAGGTTGTGCAGTAGCATGTAAAAGGTCCTGGGAGATCCGATAGGTTGAGCAGTGTGCTCGTAATCAATCCTGGGATGCTCTTTCGAGGTTTTGTTGACTCACATAATAAGTCTTGAGGAATCCACAGTATGGCCAGTGATGATGAAGACCTGCAGGTGGTGGGCCTACATCCAGTATGAAAAAGGACTGGCTCTGTAGAACTTCCTATGATGAGTAGATTCAGAGATTGATTGAGATAGCAGCAGTAGTGACGATGACGATGATTCGAGGAGGATGATTTGCTGATGATGATCCAAAGAAGAAGACTTGTGCTAGCAGATCTGTGTCGAGAAATACCTTCCTAGTTAAGAGGGAGTGTTGATGTATATGTAACTTCAGAATGTATTTCACCCATGTATTTCATATATGTATTTTGTACTCCTATAGAGATGGTATTATTCCTCTATACGGAAGTGTTTGTATTCCTATAGAGATGTTATTATTCCTCTATACGGAAGTGTCGTCATTTATATTGTAAGTGGGGTAACTTATACTTGATGGGTTATTCGACCACCTTGTTGGGGTCGGCCCTGTATAAGTCATGTGGGTTGAAAGGTTATTAGACCACCCTATTGGGGGTCGACCATGTGGGTCAGAGGGTTATTAGACCACTAAGTGTGGGGTCAGCCTAGATTAAGTTAAGCTAGACATGTAGGCCCCATTAGTTTATTGGGAAGGACAGGACAAGTATAAATAGAGATCGGGAGATCTCTATTTGATCATTCATTCACACACTTCTCTCATTCAGAAAGTGGTGCACTTATGAGAAGGAGGCTCTGCTACTGGGAGAAGACTATCTCTTGTGCTTGCATTATTGTGTCCATGATTGATATGCTGTAGATTTGTTGTACATGTTGTTCTCTCAGTTAAGATCCTAGATCAGATTGAAGTAAATTCTAAAAATTTAACAGTAGACCTAGCATTGTGCATCACAGTGTGCATCGGGCAAAAACCGTGTAAGTGAATAGTGAATGTCGCGCTTTTCCTTAACAACAAGTGTGTCAGTGATGTGCTTCTTCCAAGAAGAGAGTGCGTCGATGGCACGCTTCTACTTAACAAAGGGTGCGTCAATAGAAGGGTGTCGCAGTACCTGATAGGGGTAGGGTGCGTCGCCGTTTCAAGAGGAAAAAATAAATAAATAAAAGATACGGCTTGATTCTTCACTCTGTGAAGAAAACATCACATCTCTGCACCGGTGTGTTCCTGTCTTGATCCACAACCTCCAAAGATGTGATGTCATATCTATGTGTGTGCTTTCCAATTTGTGAAAATTCCTAACCAAAGAAATCATGGAGAATGGATCAGACCATGCTCTCTGATACCATGTTAAAATTTTAACACAAGTGAAACAAGAAAGGATGGAACACAGGTGGGTATATTGATTGCCTTCTCATCATTAAGCATAAGCATATATAGGATTGCATCACACCAAACGCATGGGACAATACCATGAGATCGAAAATACTATGGGACAATAATGCTAACTAACTACTCAGCTACTCAACTAATTAATGCACTAATGACTGATAGCGGATTGGTGAGATTACACTTCTTAACAAGATTGGCACTTAGCTAGCTGAGACTATGTATCTATGTAAGTCTTCACTTTGTATGTTTTCAGTTTCACTTCACCTCTAGTGAGCGAATATCAATATTCCCGAGTTATATATGTCATTATCATATTGTATTCATGCCATATGTGTGCCGTGGGCCGTTTTTGGAGGTCATGCTTTTGGTGGGATGGAGAACATTTTTTGTATATGAATATTTTGTACTTTGATCTAAACCAAGAGGACATAAGGGGAATAATCCACATTTCCCACCAATAGTGTTTTTGAAAGGAACACAACATATTCTTGATCCAATACGTTGTTCAGAGATTTTTTGTCTTAGATTACTCTTCTCACACTCAGATCTCCTCAGACCCTATTGTAAGCTTGCAAACTCTCAGATCAATAGGTCATCAAATATGTTCAATAGGAATTCAAAAAATTGGACAAGAGATTGTAGAAGAATGCATTGTGTTGCTTCCATTTTTTCAAAACTAAAAGGATCCCTCTTCATTGCAAAGACTGTAAGCTGTTGCAAAGATTGTAGAGCTTTTATTGTAGAGATCAAGTCACTCATAGGTTGTTATAGAGATTGTTAATTGTTTTTTGCAAGGATCATCTAGTAGCAGAAATCTATTGACTTCTAATTTATGTACAGTTTTTTCACATCACATCAGAGAAGCAACAATAAAGCATCATCAAAGAAACCAAGGCACTCAACATCACCATTAAAATCTTAGGGTGGAGTTGCAAGAAGACCTTCTCTATTTGAATGAGTCCTTAATCACATGGAGATACTAAATAGTTTGGTAGAGTTACTGAACACTCTATTATTTTCAACTATCGACAACACTATCATGATCAACAAGAACATACTGAGTCACGTTTGAGATTGTGTAAAAGAATCACAAGACACTTGAATTTTTACAGTTTGAGTCACAACTTCTACAAGAAGATACACATTCTAAACTTGTTCATGTTCAAAACAATCCTCTCTATGATCCCATTCCATAGCCTACACAAAATGACGTCACTTCATAAGCACATAAGCAAATCAGTGGCCCCACATCTGAAGTGAAAGAAAATGAAGATGAATTTATGCATACAGAGGTTCTGCTTGTTATTTCCAAGCCCATTATTGGACCAAGGGAAGAGATCAACCACAACAAGCACAAAATCAGACTTGGATATGAAAAGGAAGTGATAGTTCACATTCCCGATTTCTCCAAGCTTATCCAGTTTCAAAGTGTTGGATTCCTCAACGAGAGTTCATCTTCATCCACTCCATTTTAGAGTTTGACATGCCAACACTATGATCGATTTGGCCACATGAAAGATCAATGTTTTGATCTTCATCCTTGTAAGCATTGTGGAAAGCACACCCATTCTTTACATAGATGTTTAATTCTAAAGAATCATGCAAGAGAGAAGATTCACTATGGGCGGGTTGCTTCTTGGAAATGGTCATCAATAACCAATAATATATATATGCCATACCAAATATTTCATTCATAAGCATTGACACATCTTGTAGTTGAGACATTCTCTTCTCCTCACATTGTTCCTGAAAGGGGGGGATGACATACTATTAGAAACAAGTGATCCTATATCAGATCTAGATCCTTGATCCCACCAAAATTAGAGTTGTAGTCAGATCTAGAGGTGGAGCCATGACTATCTATTCAGTAGAATATTGCACTATATTCTACTAGACTTTCAGAATGTTGCAAGAACCTCTGAGCCTTTGAGCCAATTACGAGAGTTTGTGGTCAAGTTAAAACCACTCATTCAATAGAAGACAAACAACTTCTTTTAGCCTTTCGGAATGTTTGAGGAACCTCTAATTCTTCAAACCAAGTTCCATATTTTGTCATCATCCTTAAACCACCTTCATGGTTAATGATTTGTGGTCATCTAGAACCAGAACTTTATAGCTATTTAGATCTATCAATTTGTGGCCAGCTTAAAACCACCCCCTTAGTAGGAGACTTTAGCTTCTGCTATCCCTTTTGGTTTGTGTTTGGACAAAACCACCACTTCAGAGAGCACTTATATTTAGCAGGAGATGTCCGCTTCTGCTAACTTACTTGGAAAATTTAGATTGTCAAGTTGGAGATGTTCAGGCTTTTGTAACAATCTTTCTCCATATTTCATCTATCTTTTCTTGGACTCAAATTCACCCCTTCGGATTAAGGGGGAGGGGGGATGTTGGGAACCTAATCCTTAAGGTTAGGCATATTATCATATTATTGCATTGCCATTACAATATTGTTGAGAAAAAAAAGTGAATAGTAAAAATCAAGAGGAGTCCAAGAAAAACCTTAGAAAATGAAACCAAGTATCATTTCTCATCATATTTTGAGAAAGTTGTGCTTTCACATCAATTATCTATATTTGTGGTGTATCCTTGCGTTATTTGGATTTGTGTTTTAGCCAATCTACTTGTGTGCCTATTGGGCATCTTAACATCACCTACCCTTAACAATCTTAACAATCGACAAACTCTCCTTCCATCTTGATGATGATATCTTAGCACTTAAGCATAAATATATATGTATATTCAAGAGTTTGAGATAAACGAATCACATTACACTCCATTTAATGTGCCATTAATCCATTCTTTGCATTTACTATGCCATTGGAATCAGGTTATTACGATGAGTCCAGACACAACCCTTATCGAGGGTTCTCTCTTGTGTGTATACAAAAATCCGAGAGCAGCATGGTGCTCGAAGACAACCTCGTCACTAATTTGACCGGTAAATAATATTAAAAGGGTAAAACGGGGGAAAGATGGTGGCCACGACAACAAGAGTTAGGGTTTCCATGAGATTTGTTGTGACTCGTATTCAAATTGATGTGGGTCGTGGGCGTATTTAAAGCACCAGTTCCAAAATGGGTTTCCAGTTGTAACTCGCAGCAGTGGAGACCAAAACTTATGAGAGAAACCACGAAGACTGTGTGAAATGTGTGAGGATGACTGTAATCAACAACTGGTTCACAAACCAAGAAGAAATAACAAGTAAAACATCCCAAACACTGAAAGGTTTAAGATCATTCTATACAAGTTAGAAATTTTAGATCACAAAGCTTAAGAGAGCAGTTAGTTTAGGTGCAACTATTGGACCAATAATGCCCATGCTACTCTAGCTTGATGTGTGACATGAGGGAAAACTTACACCCTAGCAAAACATTCGTTGTGCGTGAGGTCTCGTGGATGAAGCTTGAATGCCCTACGTTGGATGAAGCAAATGAATAATGAAGCAAAAAATAGAAAGGTGGAATTACAATGGCAGGTGATGAGAAATACTATTGGAATGCCCAGTTCTCCAAGAGAATATGCAGACAACCGGTAATGTACTCAGACGACTTTGTGGAATGCAAATTAGGTTCTTATTCAAAATTGTAGTGGACATATATCATGTAGAGAATGGGTAGGTAATTCTAGACAGCGATATTATGCTAAGAGGATCACCTCCAGGAATTAGTAGATTAAGCCTTAGAAGCAGAATTGACAGAGAAATCATGCCAGAAGTCAGTATTCCATGGGCAGGACTAGCAGAGTTGACAGGAGATAGACCCCAGACTGAGTACAGAATACAAGTCTAGTAGGATAGAACCCAACGCTCTCATACCATAGTTGGGATGCGCAGGTGGGCATAGAAACAAAGATTAAACAAACACAAAGAGAATTGATGTGAAAGCTCACATTTCATTAAAAATATATATGTATAAAATGATGTCTTAACTTTGATTTTTTATTTTCAAAATTTTTTTTGGATTGTAAAATAACTCTGTATCATCACCTAACCATAATGGCAAATATCAACCACATTTAAAAATGTGATTGTTGCTGGTAAATTGCTCGAAGAAATAACTAAATTAAAAAATTAATAAAAATGTTATTTAAAAATAAAAATGAAAAGAAATACATATTAAATTAAAAAAGCTTAAATACAAAAATTAAAACATATTAAAAATAAAATAAAATAAATAAAATGAAATAAAATAAAATAAAATAAAGTTAAATTAATTCAATTCAATTGAATTAAAAATATTAAAAATTAAATTAAATTAAAAATATTAAGAATTAAATTAAATAAATAAAATTAAATAAAAATATTAAAACATATTCAATTAAATTAAATAAAAATATTAAAACATATTAAAAATTAAATTTATTTTAAATTAAATTAAGTTAAGTTAAATTAATTAATTAAATTATATAAATTAAATTAAAGGAAATTAAAATAATTAAATTAAATTAAATTAATTAATTAAATTACATTACAATAAATAAATTAAATTAATTATTTAAATTAATTAATTAGATTAAATTAATTGAATTAATTTAAATGAATGAATGAATTAAATAATTTAATTAATTACAGCTAAGGCATCTTTTAAGGGATCGGCTCCTCTCAAGCTTCCGTCGTTTGTCGACGGCCTATGAAAAGCTGCCACTTGTCCGAACACATTCCGCGCCTATTCCTCTGTTCCACCGCCTCCTACAAATCCATCGTCAGCTCCTGCACCTCCGGCAAACCCACCGCCTACCCCCTGCTTCCCCACCACCACCAGCTCCGCCGCCAAATCCTATGCCTCCGCCTCGCCTGCACCACCACCAAACCCTCCATCAGCACCACCACCTAAACCACCTCCGCCTCCAGTGCCACCGCCCAAGCCTCCTCCTGCGCCATCTCTGGCCCCTCCACCGAAGCTGCCTCCTCCTCCTAACCCTCCACCACCACCAAGTCTACCTCCTCCTCCGCTTATTCCATCTCCCACGGCCGCAGTCATACCCACCTCCTGCTGCAATTCTTGACCGGTTAATGTCAGGTACACCAGCACGACAGGGTTGCCCGGGTCTTTCAAAAGAACAGTGGATCCGGATTCGGGCGAAAATGCTGTAGAATGCCTTTGAATGTCCCCTGAATCCCAATGTACTAGCCAGAAGTAGAATCATCGTGATAAGGAAGCTCACGAGCAGAGGCAAGGCCCATTTTTTTTCAGGGCGGTGATTCCTGACGAAACCTGCTGCATTTTTCTCATGTGCGTCGGAATAACTCAGATGAGCACCGAAATTCAAGATCCTCGTTTTTTCTGTTAACCCTTCAGAAGCCAGATATGTCTGAGAGTCTTCATTGATTGAAATAACCATCAACGGACAGGCTTTTATCCTCATTAAGCAAGTGAAAGTCATGCCAATGCACATGCTGCTTTGAGTGAGAGTTGATATCCCTACAAACAATCAATGAAAAACAATACTGGTCTGATTGAGAGCAAAAAACCCTGCAAGCAATCAATCAAAACCAATACTGCTCCGCTCGAAAACCCTGCAAGCAATCAATAAAAAATAATGAAATGCAGCATTATGTGAACTTCTTCGCTCTCAGGCTTGGTCTTTCGTCAGTTATAGCTAAAGCCTGAAGCAGCTAAGAGGCTGGTGGCGGATAGGGACAGATGGCCTTGAATGGGCGACATCTACCACAATTGTTGCCACCTACCTGCTCAAGAATTCGGGCGCTTCCTTCCCCATTCACCACTAATAACCCACCGCAATAAATTAAGATTTACTTTGCTGGATAAAGGACAAGGTTGATTGAATTCAGCGGAGCTGTATATGATTGGACTTCATGGCGTTGTGAAGAAGGCCGTGGGCCTGGGTGGTTGGCATTGGCTTGTAAGTCTTCGTTCCTTGAAGTATTCGATGTTAAACTGGATCAAATATCAACTGAAACAATCTTTAGAAATTATTCCACTGCTTGGGCTTTCTTTGAACTGCCAAAACTTGAATATCTGTCAATGCTGGCACTGAAAATTTTATGGCTCTCTTTCTACTCTAATTTAACCTCGTAAATTTGATAAAATAAACCAATTATGATCATATACAGGCACATCAACCTCCTCCAAAGAAATTATTTAACTCACAGGAAGTTATACCAGGATATTGAATATACCTCCCAAGAAATTATTTAACTAACGGGAAGTTATACCAGGATATTGAATAATTTATATGCGATATATAATATTTGATTACTCTGAGTCCAATATATCCTATAGCCGACAGATGCGTCATCCCTCTTTAATCAAAATATTTTGTAAATATCCTTATATTACAAAATATGGAGATATCTCAGTGGAAGTCCAGCTAAAGAGCTTCATATTTTGTAAATATATATCCAATTAAGAATCCAATATATCTTTATGTATAAGGCGAAGCCGGTATTTCCATTTCTATATTGAAGTAAGACATAATAAGGTAATGCTTAGGTAGGAATGGTGCTTTGTAACTGTCACGATAACCATCCAGTCCCACTATGCTACAAATCGGACGGCCTGGTTAGCCATGCAGAGCCATATTACTGACAAGTTTCTCAACGTATTCATGCGACCTGCAATAACATGAGCTTTTCAATCAATTTATACACTTGTTCACTTCCAATAAACTCCTACCCAATCACGTTGTACGATGTGGAAAATTGGATTATCGTGATCATTGCCCCAAAACACATGAGATATTCGAATGTATGTAATATTAGCTCTCGTAATCATGTTCCTTCGTCCTTTCATACATATCTGGACATTGTAAACGTATCTATGTCACATAATATATTGATGTGGTTCTTTTTTTTGACAATGAGGGTAAACGTTTCCATGCAAACTCATATAGAGCTATATTTTAATGTAGAGTCCTAGAGAAAGGGCAATTTCGTTGTTAGTAGTAGCAGAAAAAAACATGAGAAGAAAGGGTATCGTTTCTTATTAGAAATCTATAAAGTTATAAAAACGTTTATATGAAGTATTATAGGTTACATGTATTTCTTGTTATAATGGACAAAGTAAATGTATTTAAGCAACATTTTATATTAACACACAGAGTAGATATGGATACATCATATGTGAAATAGATCTCTATTCTCTCTTTGCTCATGGCAAGTAAGTCTCCATGATCATATATATTAAACATATACATAGAATCCAAGTAAAAAAATGTAGATATGCATTTGAAACCTAGCTATTACATTTAGGGACAAATGATATACGTTCCTTGCAAAGGCATAAGATATCACAGAGATCAAGATGAACATAATTGTTTATCAACCGAGTTTGGAAATGTGTGAATTTTTTATATTTCTAAAAGTAGATATGCATTTGAAACCTAGCTATTACATTTAGGGAAAAATGATATACGTGCCTTGCAAAGGCATAAGATATCACAAAGATCAAGATGAACATAATTGTTTATCAACCGAGTTTGGAAATCTGTGAATTTTTATGTTTCTAAAACTTGTATCATATACAATGACAAATAATTATATCACTAATATAAACTAATTTCATATTAGAACAATTATTTTTAAAACCTATTTTAGCTTTTTATAATATTTAAGTTAGCATTTAAAAGTAAAGAGATTCAATTCATTTTAATTTAGATAAGTTAGATTCAAATTTATTAATATACATTGTTAATCCAATGGAGTGAAATAGATTTTGTCGAGTCAATTGAAGCTATATCTAACAACTACTTCCAATTAGGAAAAGCCATTATGACATATAAAATAAAGATAGATATTTACAAAAAAATTGTTTAATGTTTACAACAAGTGTCATATAAGAGAATTTATGTTTAAGAAATATTTTAGAGTTTTATAATATTTAAGTTAACATTTAATAAGAAAGAGTTTCAATTCATTGTAATTTAGATAAGTTACAATCTTGAGCTCATGCATAAGCATCTTTGCTTTTTTTTACACTTAGAAGAAAATATATTTCTCGGGATTTATAATGATTACACTGTTATTATATTTCACTAGAATGATTACACAATTAAGTAAGTCATTACATTTCATGCATCTTGAAGCACTAAAAAAATATAAAAACGTACAATCAACATAATTTTTTTACTATATCACAATGATATCATGTACTACGAATAAAATAATCCATATTTATTTTCTAATCGAAGTTTTAAGAGTGTTTTATTATAATTTTTTCAAAGAGTGTGGTTGATATTCAAGATGCAGGTCATTAATAACTATTGACAATTGAATGGATTATATTATTTATTTTTAGAAATTCGTGATTATTCAATTTTTAAGAGTAGTGAGTTTATATGCAATGTTGATGGTTATTGTTTTTGCATTTGCAATCCTATGAAAACATTAGTGAACTTTTTCACTATTGCTTCATTCAAAGCCTAAAACACTTTCACTAGTGATCTACATTGTCACTCAAATTAAGTATGTTAAAATATTAAAATAATTTAAAAATGGATAAAATAACAAGAAAATGTTAAAATGAAATATTATGACCATCAACTAGCAAAACAAATATTGCTATGTATAGGGAAGTGAGTAATGTTATCTTATAATTTATGGGTCCAACTAGGATTAGTAAATGGTGCACTTGGATTGGTCATGCAAATTGTATACACACCTGGATCTACCCCTCTTAACTTACCAACCTCTATTTTCGTGGAATTTGATAGTTACATTGGGCCTCCATGGGACTAATCTGAACCAAAGCACATACCAATGCCACCCATAAATGGAAGTAATAAGAAACAAATCCCCCTAAAGATGACTTGGGCATTGACTATCCATAAGGATTGACATTAACAAGGTCAACCATTGACATTGGTAACAAAGAACATAAGGATTGACCTTCACTGTGAATGCCACGTACTACAGCATTAGAAATCCAATCCGAATTACACCATCGTTCTCCTTAAAACGCTACGCAAAGATGAAATACACTTCATATGTCTCACTTCGAAAAAAAAACAAGAGGCATGCCTTCATTCTCTATCCCTTTCACACTTAAAATTTCAATCCTCAATCCTTGCACTCCCCCTACCAAATGAAAATACCAAATATATTTATTTTACTACGCCTTCATTTTGGTATGACAAATTAATGTACAATTCATTTTATTTGCCATATATTATATGGGTTTCTATTTTTTGCTTATTAATACTTGCAACATACTTTTCCTTTCAATTTCATCTACTACAATCCCTACCATATATTAGCTAGACTTGCTTTCAAACACACAAAATTATATTGTCTAAGTACACACAACTTTCTCTCATTTTACAACATATTGAAATTCTTCTCGGCATTTCATTTCCCACGGCTACAATCATTCTCCCACCCAGCTGCAACGCATGACTGGAAGGAAATTGAATTATGGAACTATGTACCATTCACATTCCTAAGTAGTTTTTTAGCATTCTGATCTTCCTACCATGCTTTCTATTCTTCTCATACAGTGACATATCCCATAATGTGCTCCCCTTCCAATGTTTGCCTGGTCTAGAGACATTCACGGTAGGTTTCAATGTTCGAGAGACATTCATGGGGAGGAGAGATGGTGGCTTGATTAGGAAGTCAGATGCATGGCGTAAACGGTTTCCTGGTTCAAAGTGATCATGCATTCTAGCATGTTCATGAGTGAATCATGTATCATGAATAACCATGTAGCAATATAGTTTTTGTTTGGAAAAAACTCTTTAATATGGTGACTATCATTTTCCCTTTTCAAGTTTTATATGTGGAGTGCAATAAACTGATTAATGCATTCATGAGACCAAACTCTTGGTAGATTCTACCTTAACATGATGTGAGTTCAGAATTGAGGTTTAGGTAGATTGATGAAGTATATATCTCTTTTTGCTTCAACAAATTATGGTGATTTAAACCGTATTTGATTTAATTCCTTTATCATGGCATAGTAGGGTTTAACCAATATTTCCTCTTCTCTAGACAAGCATCCACACATACATAATTTGATTCTTCAACTAATGATTATACCTATAAGTAAAAGCGTGGTCTTTGGAATGGAGCTGATCAAGGATTATCTTCTTGGTGATAGCGATTTTTTTTTTTTAATGTGCTGGATTCTGTGTAAAATAATATCTTTATTTGTGGAAGCCTTCTTATAGATTAAAAAAATAATGTAGCCTCAATATTTTGAACTTCGAATGCCTACATTACACTCATGGTGAAACATGTGTGCTCAACATAACTCATGAAATAATAAAAATAATTCATTTAAAGGACTGCATCATAGGCTAAAAAAAAATTACACCAACCACAATTGAGGATTTACACGTACATCTACAAGAAATTCTTACAAACAACCTCTGGAAACATGTCATGCACTTTGGAGCACACCTACATGGGGCCAGAGAATTTTGTACACTACGCAGAAGTGAGCTGACAAATATGATCACACAATTGCGATGCATTGCATTGTTCTTCACTCTCATTGCAACAAACACAAAATGGACAAACTTGCATGCAGTTATGCAAGAGGATAGCCCTTCTCACCCAGCAATCCGTCAACAATGGTGTAATCATAACATCATTGATAGGCCCCAGAATGTAGTTGCATACATTCATAAAAGATTTTCAATCTTCCATGAGGAGATAATTAAAAAACATACACACAACAGATTATTGGTACATGTACACATTATATACTACTTGCACATGTCTATACAAAACGTTTACACATTCTTCATTTTCTCTAATCCTATAATATCATGGATCTGCACATATACATGGTTTCATGTGGCTTGATGGAGCTCCTAACATGGAAACATTAAATTGGAAAGATGCATATCAAATCAATGCTGCAAAGAGTTTATTCGATACATATGTTACAACATGGAATCCAAGAGAAAATCATGACAGACAGATTTATATGCATTGATCCATTGAGAATGACCCTGACTAGCTATATATAAAATATATTCTTTCATCCAACCCACTTCAGGACTATGAGCAACTCTTAAACAAAGTACAAAGAGATACAAAGTGCAATGAAAATTCATGTCTACACAGAAAAGGGAATACACTTGTATGCATATATAAATGCCCTTGGAAAGTACAACATGAATCATCATTATGTACATTTATGGAAAAACATATCGCCCAACACGCACTAATCCTTGTCTGAAAAACCATAATCTGAGCATACTTCAAACATGGTGAGCAAATGTACATCACCAAATATGTTGTCTTGAAATACACATCCAAATATGCTTCCAAAGCAAAGGGAAAATCAAAGACCTACCATCATATGGTGACTAGAATCACATCTATATCATTTCCACATTACTCAAAACCACTTATACTACGAAACGAGAACTATATACTACGAACGAGAACTCTACCCATAAAAACAATGATTTTTGCAAAAAAACACCAAAAACACCCCCCAAATAGAAAAGTGTTGATATCAGTATACACGTATTTTATTTTAGGGTAAAAAATAGAGCCATGGCCTAAACATCCCATATTGTTGTTTAATAAAACTTTTGGAAAAAAAAAATTTCTTGAAGAGATAAATTATAACTTTCTGGAAAATTGCATATTAAACAAAAAACAATTTTCTCTAATAATTTCCCCATTATAACCATATAAAAACAAAGAAATTATGATGCTATTCATAATGAGATAATATATTAGACCATACAAGAACAAATGGTTCATATAAATATTCAAAAACTCCTCTAGAGTTTCAATTACAAAAATCATACTAGTAAAAAGCATCTAAATTGCTTCTTCAAATTCATCCATGGATTCTGACACCCTATCATCAAAAACTCCTCTAGAGTTTCAATTACAAAAATCATACTAATAAAAGGCATTTACACTGCTTCTTCAAATTCATCCATGGATTCTGACACCCCATCATAATCTACATTTTCTGCGGATGAAGGACTTGATGAAGATGTAGATGACCCATACTCTTCTCTATTTTCCATGAATATTAGCTTTGTGTTTTAAAAAAGAAATTAAACTAACAAGTTTAAACTAATGTTATAATTAAAAATTTAAAAAAATTAAAAACAAACTAAACTAAAATAACATTATAATTAAAAATTTTAAAAAGTAAGATGGGAGGGAATTTTTTTATTGTTTTTGTATAGTTTAAAAACAATAAACGAATAAAAAAATCAAATTATACAAAATTTTAAAATAAATTAAAAAACAAAATTTAAACTATACAAAAATTTAAACCATACAAAAATAAAAACAAAACAAAAATTAAACTATACAAAAACAAAAACAAAATTTTTAAAAAATTTAAAAACAAAATTTAAACTATACAAAAGTTTAAAAGCAAAATTTAAACTATACATAAAAAAACAAAATTTAAACTATCCAAAAAAAAATTAAAAAACAAATTTAAACTATACAAAAATACAAACAAAATTTAAAAAAATTAAAATCAAAATTTAAACTATACAAAACTTTAAACAAAATTAAAAAAATTAAAAAAATAAAATAAAATAAAATAAACAAACAATGAAATGGTGGGCGGGGGAGGTGGGCGAGGGACGGGGGAGGTGGGTGGTGGTGGGCGACGGCGAGGGGAGGAGGGGGAAGGGGAGGGTGGTGGAGGGAGAAGGGGAGGGCAGCGAAGGGGGAGGTGGTGGAGCTCGGTAGGGGAAGGGAGGAGGAGGTGGAAGGGAGGGCGCAGAGGGAGGGGGGGGGGAAGGAAGGAGGAGGTGGTGGAGCTGGGTCGCGGGGGGAGGTGGAAGGGAGGGCGCGGGGCGGGGGAGGTGGAAGGGAGGTGGCATGGGGAGGAGGTAGGAGGGGGAAGGGGAGGGGAGCGGAGTGGCCGAGGAAGGGGCCGCGAGGAGGGAGGAGGGGTAAGTGGAGGGGAGAAGGGAGGAGGAAGCCGGCGGGGCACCGCCCCCCTGGGCTCCAAAGGGTGGCCCTCACGGCCCCCTCGATGCCGGGCATTGACAGGGGCCGTGAAGGCCGCCCTTTGGAGCCCAGGGGGGCGGTGCCCCGCCGGCTTCCTCCTCCCTGCTACCCTCCACTTCCCCCTCCTCCCTCCTCGCAGCCCCTTCCCCAGCCACTCCGCTCCCCTCCCCTTCCCCCTCCTACCTCCTCCCCATGCCAAAGGGGCAGACCTCCACTCGCTCGGGCGCCAAAGGGCAGCCCTCACGGCCCCCTCGATGC
The DNA here is from genome assembly GCA_027924585.1 of Larix kaempferi. NCBI lineage: Eukaryota > Viridiplantae > Streptophyta > Pinopsida > Pinales > Pinaceae > Larix > Larix kaempferi. The sequence goes on from BSBM01000160.1 coordinate 2,142,630, forward strand.
CCCAACGGGGGCCGTGAGGACCGCCCTTTGGCGCCCAACTGGGCGGTGCCCCACTGGCTTCTTACTCCCCGCTCCCCTCCACTTCCCCCTCCTCCCTCCTCGCGGCCCCTTCCCTCGCCACTCCGCTCCCCTCCCCTTCCCCCTCCTCCCTCCTCCCTACGCCACCTCCCTTCCGCCCCCCTGCCCCATGCCCTCCCTTCCACCTCCCCCCACCGCCCAGCTCCACCACCTCCTCCTCCCTACCCCCTTTCCTCCGTGCCCTCCCTTCCACCTCCTCCTCCCTTCCCCCGCCCAGGTCCACCACCTCCGCCTCCTCCCTTCCCCCTCTGCCGCTTGTCCCTCGCCGCCGCCCACCTCCCCCGTCCCTCACCCCCACCCGCCATTTCAATGTTTGTCTTTTTTTTTAATTTTGTTTGTTTGTTTTTTTAATTTTGTTTGTTTGTTTTTTTGTTTTTAAATTTTTTTAAATTTTGTTTAAATTTTTGTATAGTTTAAAATTTGTTTTTAAATTTTTTGTATAGTTTAAATTTCGTTTCTAATTCTTTTTAAAAAAAAAATTAATCTTTGTTTTTATTTTTGTATAGTTTAATTTATTTTTTAATTATTTTGTTTTTAATTTTTCTTAAGATTTTGTAAAGTTTGGTTTTTAATTGTTTTTAAAATTTTGTTTAAATTTTTTTTTTTAATGTTTTATATTTTGATTGTTTTTAAATTTGTTTTTCAATGTTATATAGTTTGATTTGTTATTATATATAGTTTTTTTTTTTTTAAATTTTTTATAATGTTAGTTTTACTCTGTTTTTATTTTTGTTTTTAATTTATTTTAAAATTTTGTATAGTTTGTTTTTTTTTAATTTTTAATTTTTTATAATGTTATTTTTATTTTGTTTTTAAGTTTTTTTAAATTTTGTGTAATGTTAGTATATAGTTAATTAGTTTTATTTTTGAATTTTGAATTATAATGTTAGGTTAGTTTATTGGGTTTTTATTTATTTTTTTCAATTAGTTTAAATCTATTAGTTTTAATGTTAGTTTAATTTTATTTTTTTTAAATGTTAGTTTATAATGTTGTTAGGTTAGTTTAAGTTGTTTTTAATTTTTTATTATAATGTTGTTAGGGGTTAGTTTGATTTGTTTTTAATTTTGTAAGGGTAGTGGTAGGTTTAAGTTTTTTTTTTTTAAATAAATGATTATATATTTTAGGGGGTTAGGGGTAAGTCTACATTTTTAAAATAATTTTCAAAATGTAAAAAGCTCTAATTATGAATGTAAGAGCACTTTGGGGATCTTTTAGACATAGAAGACCCAATGGAAGAGGACATTGATGTCCATGAGGAAAGCCAAGCTGCAGGAAATTCCACTGTAGATGATGAATTTGGCCTACATGATATTGTTGATTAGTTTCATGTTTTGAAGAAAATGTTAAGTTTGACAATCTTTTGATAAGATATATTAGTAATGTTTTGACTTTCAGACTTAATTTTAGAAATAACATTTATATATATAATGTTTGAAATATGTTTTCTTACAAATAATTTGTATAGTTTTTCTTGAATTTATGTGAATCAACACTTGTCAGAAAATAATATGAAATAGTATCATTTTTATACAAAACATATCTGAAAATTGATTGAAAATGGTTTTAAATGTCTATATTTTCTGGAATTTTTTACAATTTTGTTAAAAAAAGGGTCTTATTTTGTTCATAAAAATGTCTTATTTTATAGAAAAAAGTGCAAAATGTATATGTTTTTAATTATAAATTGCTTAAAAATGTATGCTATTTTGATAAATTTCTAAAAATGCACCTAAAAATAGAAACTAATTTTTTTTTACGATAAAGATAATTCAAAGGTCCCCAAAAAATGCTTCGAAATGAAAATGTGTGATACTGGCATCACCCCTTTTTGAAACGGAGCTAAAAATACCTACTAAAATTAGGAGAGAGAAAAACGAGAACTGTGTCAAGTTCTCGTTTCATAGTATAAGTGGTTTCAACCTCAACAACTATTCATGCATTCAATTAATACTTCAAGACTACACTAAACTACGTAATTCCATTTTCCTTGAGGATTCTGAGGAAGTGTATCAAATGTAATAGGAATGGGAGAGAATGTATCAAAGTGACTTTCAAATGTGACAAGGAAACAAAATGGAAGCAAATCTAGCTTAACTTCGACAAACAAATGCAAACTAAAGAGTGTCCAACTACAATTGAATTTAAGCATTATGATCTATCTTCTATCCATAAGCAAGTGGAAAACTTAATAAAGATATTTACTTGAACTGAATTTGATTTAGAAGCAAGTAGAAAACTTGATAAAGATATTTTATGTAGAAGCAAGTAGAAAACTTGATAAATATATTTTATGTAGAAGCAAGTAGAAAACTTGATAAAAATATTTATTTCTGAACAAAACCCTATTTTATGAACATCTTCATTAACTGTATGAATGGGAAAACTGATCCTATGCTTAACAAAGAAACTATCAAAATTAAGATACTCTGGAGAATGAAATTATTAAATCTAACCCGAAATCAATCTTAAGAAACATGACATAATGAAACTAAGAATGGAACTGATGAATTCTATAACAGTAAAGAATTATTGAATCAGATATAAAAGAAACATAATCTGTAAAGCAACTAAAGCAAAGTTAAGGAAAATGGAACGAAAATTAAGAATGATGATGAAACTAAATTAAAAATCTATGTAGCGTGGAACAAGATATTAATTATATCTAAAAATGCTAATTCAATGCATGAAATATTACAGTTCGAAGACCTAAGAAACTGGATTCAGAATAAGCATAAAAACAATGCAGGAAATATTAGAGTCCGTATGACGATTCGGATGACAGTCTGAAAGACGGTCTGAATGATGGTCCGGATGGAGGAAAACAATTTAAACTAAGGAAGGAAGCAGATTGGATGATCTTAATGCTAGTTTGTTGATGCATATGAACCTACAGTGCAAGGAAAGCAATAAATAGACTGTTTAGAAGCTAAGATAACAAGAAGTAACCTATACTAATCATTGTCTAAGGAATGAACTACTTCTATGGCATAATAAAACAAAGCTGAGATATAAATATAACTAACCTACAACTACAGGAAAACATTAGCAGAACTAATAACTATGAATTGAACTTGAACTACTAAAACGTTAACTAATTGACTCTATCTAATTGCAAATGACAAAACTTAAAGCAAACTAAGAAGATTTAAGCATGACCGGTCACTTTGACTTCTAAGCATGTAAATTAAATTAACAACTTAAACTAGCAGCAAGATATAACTACAGGAAATAAAGAACTGTCATGTACAGGAAATAAAACAACATCATCTATAGGAAACAAGTTAAACACTGGAAATGAAAACCATTAATTTGCAGAAAGGAAATGTAAAATATATACAACAAAACTTCTAGTTGTTGAGGGGCCCTTCCCAGCAATCAAAGATTGAAGCTTCACTCAAACTAATCACCAAAAACAAAACATCAACAACAAAATTCAGGAATTTCCATTAATTAAGAAAGTTACACGGTGTTTCTACAAATTAATTCTATCCTCTATGTATGTATACGCTATATTGTGCTGTGTTTCTCCAAAGGAGGCGTCTATATATAAGTTTACAATTAGAGAGAAGGTCGACATAGTCAACCTCTCTAAAAATATATGTCTTAATGACTATAGAATGACTGCATGGTGGTTTACAATAGTGCATAAGCCATCTACTTGAGTCCACGACGTTGATTCTCCTTGACGCGAATAGCTAGGCGTTGGTTTCCTTCAATCGTTAGCAGAGGATGTGCTAGTAGGATGAGCGTGGGAGAATGAGGATCTTCTGGAACATTGATGTGGGTAGGAGTGCGTGCTGTAAAGATGGGTGAATAGGAAGACGAAACTTCTGGAGCGTTTACGTGAGCAGAAGATGTGTTGTCAAGCGAGGCGAGTAGGAGGGAAAATCTTCTAGAATAAGGGCTCACCAACCATGACAACCATGTTGCTAATAGAACCCATCTTTCCGTTTTTGCCTTTAATGACCATAAATATTCCAACCAACAATTTCGCAGGTTGAATGAAGGGTTGGATGGTGAGTTGAATGTGGCTAGACGTCTTTGGCGTGAATGCACAGCTGATGAAGGTCCGAATGATGACCACATCCTGTAGAACAAAAACTAAATGCCAAGTACATCTAGAAATATGAGATGATCGTCAATAAACCATAAAAATGATGATAGTTATCCACGATTCATATAATTGTCAAATAAATGCATACCTGGGTTTGTTTGATGGTCTGAATGGCAAAGAGAATGACTTATCATATCAAAATAGTAAAAAATAACGCCAATCAGAGCATTTTTACTGACCAAAATGGTGACAAAAATGGACGCCAACATTCCCCTAAACCAGAGATATGCCAAGTCCCACTGAGCAGGAGAGGAGAAATTTAGGAAGAAGGCTGAGCTGCGGTAGCAACTGCCTTTGACTTGGAAGAGGAAGTGGTTTTGGCTCTAATTTTCTGGAACTGGTCCTTCAAGGCATCATGCTTCAATTAGAAAGAAATGTTGGCAGTTGTTTTGGCTTCATTTAAATCTTCAACACATTTCACTTGGAAACGTAAGTCCTTGTTCTCTTGACGAAGCCGAGAGATGATCTCAACATACTTCTCATTCTGACTTCTTAACTGTGCTATGTCTTGGGTTAGTCTATCCACAGTCTGATGGAGTGGAGTAGATGCTTTTGCAAAAGACTCAAGGTCTTTTTGAGGGCTCCATCCCCTTAGAGATGGTTCGGGATCAATAGATGTAATGCGTTACTTAGGGGCCTTATCTTCAGTATGTGCAGGGGCGGGTTCCAAGATGGGATCTTCAAGTAAATTGGCAGAGATGTTGGCTAATGCAAGGAGAGGTGATTCAAATACATGGTCATTTGCTTGGTCATCAGGGTTGTCCGAATGCACTGGATAGACGGCGGATTGATCGATGGACTGGACGATGGTCTGGTCGACGGAATCGACAACAGTCTGTTCAACGGACTGGTCACAATTGGCCCTTCTTGACTTTGTGGGTATTGTTGAGAAAAATGGGGGTTTTGTAGTTGTGTCCTCATGGAAAGGCTTAGGAGAGGATGAAGGAATAGGTTTTATTTCTCCCGAGGCACCCTCACTAAATCTTACGGACTTGGCATCCCTTTTTGCTTAGGTAAGGGTTTGAACGAGCTCATCTGCATGGGTTTGGAATCGGTGACGCTTGCGAGAGACAGAGGCTTTAACAAGTGGCTTCTTGATCAGATGGGGTTTTAGCGTTTCAAACACAAAGCTATCCCACATTTTCCCATTTTACTTCAACTGGTGGGTGATTAGGATTTTTATGAGATAGCGATGGTATAGACTGCCGGCAGGGTTAACTACATTCTTCCTAACCTGTCTAGACATCTTTTCTAGGCTCTTTAGAAAATAAAATGGGAAATTTAGGGCCCGATTATTAACGAAATGTTCCAATAATCTAAGGTGACAGGATTTAAAAATCGTGTACTTACCCTCACAAGTGATCAACTAGATGATGACAGTCAAGGGCTCGAGATATTTAGGCTTCATCCACTCCCTGTGGAATCCTTTTGTGCCTGCAACGTGCTGATAGTCAGCTTTAAGAGCAAATTCGTGATCCGCCCGAGGAAGGAAAAGGTGTTTGTGCCAATGGGAACCTTCCCTGGGCAGTTTTTTGGCCGACGCAATGGACTCTTCTGTTACAGGGAAAGTGAGATGACCAACCTTAGATGTTTTTCCATCGAAGCCCTTAGCAAAAAGAAGTGAAACCTCGTCATCATGGCCGTCAAGAAGGTGAAGAAACGAACCCCAGCCCGCTCGCAGAAATACTTCATGGCACTCTTTGAATTTGGGGATGCGAAGTAAGTCCTGATAACTTCCAGGTTCATGACGAATTGGCATATTGAATAGAGGTCGAAGGATGTAGATGGATAGAGGGGATGCACAAAATTGTAGGGGATGGAGCTTGATAGGTTCAGGGCGGATGGAGAGTGAGCAAGATGAAACAAAATTTATGCAAGGGTTAGTTTAAATTGAGATCCATTTGAACGGCTGAATGATCATGGGGATAGATTTGGCACGTTTGAATGATACGCTATCATTCAATTACCTTGAGTCGTGTGCCATCATAGAAATACCTGAGTTAGTGAATTCGTATGGCTATGATATATTCAACCATGTCCAAAGTGAACTTTGGACATGTTGAATTTAATCCTCATTATGAAATTATAGACACAAATTACACATAAAAATCATGATGACTTAATAAATGAAACGATAGATCGCACCATAAAACTTAATGGAGGATTAAAATCGTATGATAGCCATATGATGGTTAATCAAATAATTTGATAAGACGAAATGAGTATGCAAAGATGGCATTTAATTTGATCCTTGACATGATTAATTAATTAGATATATCAACAAAAATCAAAATTTTAAATATCTTAGCACACTTATTAATATCATTAAAAGCCAAGGTTTCATTTGTCACTTCATTTAGATTGTTATTCATTTGTCTCGTTCGTCACCTCATTCAGACGCCATTCGATCCTTCATCCAACCCTTCATACAGACCTTTGTACAAAAATGTTCTTTGATGGATCTGACTGCTGCTGATTATGCAGAGAATTGTTTTGGGACTTGTCAGCACACAAGAGATGTTGTAAACCCACCTTTTTGGAACTTTAGTTGCATTCTTCTTTATTTGTCATTGATCAGAACAATCTTCCTTCTGATTTTTGCATTATCCTGAAAACACCTATCATTTTGTCAGAGATAATTGAAATTATAAATAATCAAAAGGTAAAGAAAGTTCTGAACCTCCCCCAAACCAAAAATATGGCGTGTCCTCAAGCCATCAAGAAAAATTTATTAATATTCAAATATTTTCAATAAATGGTTCAGGCAATAGCTTCTAAAATGCTATGATAATTTTCTTAAGAAAATGAAAGATTAACTAATAAATGTAGATGATTCAGATATGTACATTCATAAAAAAGAATACAACAGTGCTTAAGAAGACCATATGAAGAATGATAGTGCAATGGATGCGAAAAATGCCATAGGAAAACTAGCCATCCATGACTCATTTGAAAGATCTCTTGTCATCGAAAGAATATAAATAAATTTAACCCTAGGGTTTGTGAGATTTCTATAGTTATGGGTCCCATTTCTAGGATAGTCATACCCTAGGTATTGTTTGAATTAGATGACAGGGTCCAAGTCAACCTTACAACCATTGGGGTGGCAGGTGCAGGTGGGGTCTTATTTGATCCCGGAGGAAATAAAATTGAAACCTTCTCGTGGGGATTAGGTAGAAAGATTAACAATGAGGCTGAATGGCTTGCACTTGTCTTCTCACTCAATATGGTCTCCTCCTTCAGCATTGACAACCTCAAAGTTTATGGGGACTCTAGACATGTCATTCAAATAATGAGAAGGGGTGCAGCTCCTCAAGGCTCGAAAGCTTATAGATACATGCAAAGAATAAAAACTAATCCTCATTTCTCTAAGGCCTCATTCTTCCACATCTGTCGAGAGAATAACAAGCTAGTGGATGCAGTGGCCAATAAAGGAACTTTGTTAGATATTGGGCACGTTGAGGGCCTCAATGGTGCCATGGGGTTTTATTTCATACCCTAACTAAAATGTTAAAGGTTAATATTGTCATGGTTAAGGATAAGGAGGGGTCCGTAGGCATCAAGAGGGTCCCCCTCATCCTCGTCGGTGATGTGCCTCGCTCCCTCCCCGTTGCTCCTGCCACACGCCACCATTTCCCTCGCGTTTGGCACATGGCTCCCAGTGGTGCTGTCAGCTCCCACGAGCCGCTATTTACTTCACCACCTACTTCTTCCTCGCCGTGTTTCGAAATGGCTCATCCTCCCCTTTCCAGTGTGTTGAACCGGCTCTCTCTCAGCGATTTGGGCTCTCCTCCCTCCCGTCTAGGTCTGTTGATTCCTTTCAGTTCCGGCACCATGCAAAATATAATGGTGGCCATAGCCACACTGAACCACACCATGGTTGATATCAACCTCTCAGTGCGCAACACGTACAATGCAGTCTGTACCAGTGTGGACCAGCACGAGGAGATGGCTAAGGATCTAAGCTACGCTGTCAACCAGCTTTCCTGTCAGGACTCCAGGATTGACGACCTGGAGAAGAATTTGTTTGAGCTGATGGGCAAGGTAGACAATCTGCAGGAAGACATCGCTGTTCTCACTGGAAAAACACAGGGAAGCTGTGTCCAGGATAATCTGACGGTCAATCAGGAGATTAAGCAGGAAAAGAAGGATGCAGCCTCTGCTTATTTCAAAAATTATGGATAATTTTCAGTCTTAGTCTAGGTTCCACATTTTTGATGTTTTAACTCCTATGTTTTTTTGTATAATCCTCAACAATCAGTTTATCAGGGTTTATCCCTACTCTATTTTGAACAGATTTAGAAAGACAATGTTTAGAACTTATAGGATCATGCTGTTAGAAACTTTAGCTCCAAATTTTCAGGCATTAGCTACTCTGTCACTTATTTTTGAAAGCTTGTAATGAATGGTTGTGCACAGCCTTTATAAATATATCTACTTTCCCTGTTCTTGTTAAAAAAAAAAAAGCTTACAACCATTCTCTAATGACAGTATAAATAATTAACCAAACCTCTTTTACCCGATATTGCCCCGCTGCCAGCAGGCCTGTTCAGTACCCCGACGGGTTTATCTTGGTACTATGCAAGCATATCCCCACTGCCAGCGAGCCTATTCAGTACCCTGATGGGTTTACTTGCATTTACTGAGCTTCCTTATTTAAGATTTTACTTAGCATGGACCCACTGCCAACGAGCCTATTCAGTACCCCGACGGGTTTGCTTCATATAATGATTTTTTTAGTAAGGAAGCCAGTTGGCACTAGAGTGTGCTAAGACTGCTAAACACATAATTCAAATTTTAGAGCGAACCTTATGAGTAACTTTATTTATAATGGATTGAATTATAGATCATGTCAAAAGATAATAACCTAAAGCTGTTTTTTGACCTCTCAGTACATCTTCTTCATGAAATATTAGTAATGTTCCCCACAAAGTAGAAGTATCACTCACTTTTGGGCTACCCTTTCTAAAAAAAAATGCTTAAGAGACAAGTTTTGATAATGAGTTTAGGATGAACTAGTGGTCCATAGGTGTAAGATAGAACTTCTTGAAAATCATGATGATTAAAGTAGGTCTTAAGCAACTGTTTTAATGATAAATAAGAAATGTGCATGTCTGAATCAAATACCATATACAGAATCATAAAAGAAAGTGGTTTGAAATAATATAAAGAGCACTTTATCCTTTCACTATAAATTTTCAATTTTCAACAATAATCGAAAGAGAAGGAGTTAGGATGTATTATGAGGTTTTTAGAGCACTTCCCTTTTCATATAATATCACATGGGCTGATTATAAGGATAAGGTTCTTGTAATTAAACTGCAAAACCACTTGTTGGATGATTCAAATTTATTCAAAACAGAAACATATATACAAAGAAAAAGTCATATGAAATTTAGGAAAAAGGGAAAAGAGTCTTCCTGTTTTAATTGACAAAATTTCATAAGCTGATCATAAAAATGCAATTAGTCATTAGAAATGAATCTTATTATTGAAAAACAAAAATATATTTACAAATATACAAATGAAGATAACCCAAAATAATTCAAGAACCAGGAGAAGGAGGAATGACTTTCTCTTCTACCAGCTCCATCTCCTTTTGTTGTAAGGCATTCTGCACAAAATCTTGTTTAGATATTGGTTGATGATAAAGTCTAAGTCTATGTCCATTTACAACAAAGGAAATTTGAGAATCATCAATTGTTTTAGTTTTAACATATCCATTATCAAAAGCTGTAACAATTTCATATAAACCCATCCAACGAGTAGTTAATTTACCTTTAAATGTTTTGTATCTTGAATCAAAAAGTAATGCCCAGTCTCCAGTTTTGAATTGTTTTTGTTTAATGTATCTATCATGCCACTTTTTTTGTTGGTTTTGTATTAAGATTGTGCGTTGAATAGCATCTTGTCTAATCTTGTCTAACTCATTTATTTGCAGGATTCATTGTCTCTGTGCTTCTTCTAGATTCATCCCTAATTGTGCAGCCATACGAAAGGTTTTGACTTGAAATTCAATAGGTATAAGAACTTGTTTACTATAAACAAGTTCATAAGGTGTATGGCCAGTGGTATTCCTCCAAGTTATTCTATAATCCCACAAGGCTTCTGGGATCCTATCTTCCCAGTCTTTGTGGTGTAACTGGATAGTCTTAGTCATGATGGCTTCTAATACTTTGTTGGTGGACTCTACCTGACCATTGTCTTGCGGATGATATGGTGAAGATTTACAATGTCTAATACCATATTTGTCAATAATCTTTTTCATCAATTTGGAGGTAAACTGATATCCTTGATCGGTTACAATTTCCCTAGGTACACCGAATCGGATGAATATTTCTTCATATATAAACTCTACCACAGATTTTTCTGTAGCTCGGAATAAAGCTTTAGCTTCTACCCACTTGGTGACATAATCTATATAGACTAGGATGTACTTCTTCTTGCGAAACATAGGGGAAATTGGCCCAACGAAATCTAGAGCCCATTTTTCAAAAGTCTCAATCATAACCTGGGGCTGTAAGGGCATCTCATTGGATGGCATAGGTCTACCCATTCTTTGGCAATTGTCACATCCCTTGAAATACTTGGCAGCATCTTTGAAGATGCTCGATTAGTAATATCCAGAGTGGAACATTTTGTATGTTGTTCTCTTGTCAGAAAAATGCCCATTGCAAAGTCCACCATGACATGCATGAAGGATCTCTGCCATCTCATCCTCTCGTACACATCATCTAATAATAAGATTAGGACCAGTACGAAAGAGGTCATTGTCCACCCAAGAGTAATTAGAACTTTGAACTATGATCCTACGTTTCTCAAGTGGGGAGAGATGGTTTTAGCTTTCCAATTGCTAAATAATTGGCTATGTCTGCAAACCATGGGGTTCGAATAGACATAGCAAAAAAATGTTCATCTGGAAAGCTATCATCGGCAGGACTAGCATTATCGTCAATTTGAATTCGAGAGAGAAAATATGCTACCAAATTCTCTCGACCGGGACGATCAACAATAGTAATGTTAAATTCTTGTAACAGAAGAAGCCACCGAGTCACCCTACCATTGGTGATTGGTTTATTCATAAAAAATCTAATGGCAGAGTGGTCGGTATGTACGAAAACTTCATATCCTATGATATAATGATGAAACTTGTTGATTGCATAGACTACTGCCAGAAACTCTTTTTCAGTAACTGTGTATTTCGATTTTGCAGGAGTCAAATTTTTACTAGCAAAATAAATGGCATGTTATGTTTGTCCCTCTTTTTGACCTAAGATTGCTCCTATAGCTATGTCGGAAGCATCAATGGATATATGAAAAGGAAGGGACCAATTGGGGCCCCTAAGTATTGGTGCCACTGATAGCTTTGCCTTCAAAGTTTCGAAGGCATGTGGACAAGGTTCAGTCCATTGGAATTTTGTATCTTTCATGATTAGCTTGAACATAGGTGCAGCTATCTTAGTAAAATTTTCAATGAAACATCTATAATAGCCTGCATGGCCAAGAAAACTTCTTACTTCCTTCAAATTTTTTGGAGGAGGAAGATTAACAATTATTTCTATCTTGGCGGGATCCACCTTGATACCTTGAAGAGAGACATGATGTCCCAAAACTATGCCCTTGGTTAGTAACATTTTACATTTTTCATGACTAAGGGCTAATTTTGTTTCTTGGCACCGAATAAGAGCTGTTTCAAGGTTATCAAGGGCGTCTTGGAAGGTATTGCCATAAACTGTAAAATCATCCATATAAACTTCTACACAGTCATTTATAAGGTCAGCAAAGATTCCTAAAACTGCACGCTGAAAAGTAGCAGGTGCATTACACAGGCCAAATGGAAACACTTGATAGGCATATGTCCCCCAAGAACAAGTAAAGGTTGTCTTGTCTTGATCCTTAGGTGCTATTAATATTTGGTTGTATCCACTATACCCATCAAGGAAAGAAAAGTATTGTTTCCCTGACAAGGTAACTAACACCTGGTCAATGAAAGGCAAAGGGAAGTAGTCCTTAAGAGTGGCCTTGTTCAATTCTTGAAAGTTAACACATATACGCCATTTCCCTGTAACTTTCTTTGGAACTACCACTAGAGGAGACACCCATTTACTGTTGGAAATTGGGTAGATGAAACCAACATTAAGCAGTTTTTGTAATTCATCTTTTACTAAATCCTTTAGGGCTGGATTCATTCTTCTATGGGGCTGCCTGACAGGAGGTATGTTTGAATCTGTGTAAATGTGGTGAATACAGGTATCTAGGTGTATACCCTTCATATCGGTGTATTCCCATGCAAACACTCCAATTTGACTCTTGAGAACTTTTAGTAATTGTTTTTGCCGACTCTCATCTAAACCTGCATTTATATGTAGAAATTTTTCGGAACTAACCTCACAGGGTATGGTATAGGATCCTTGATGTTCTATGATTGCGAAGACACATGGTGTACTTGTAAATGTTGAGAGGCTCATGTTTTCTTGGAATTCATCTCCAAAAATTTGGTCAAGTTGGGAAAAAGACTGAGGAAAGTCTATACATGTTGTGGAAGAGATAAATTGATTCAGCACATTCTCGGTATTTTATTCCTAAAGTGCCCAGGAGAAATCACTAACAAGGAAAATTTCTTCCAAGTTCTCATCCCCAAAAGGACAATCTAACCAAAATAGATTTTCAATTACTAGCTGTGCTGGTGGGTATAAAGCTAGTTTTCTTGTAGATAACCCATCAAAGATAATCATTTCTCCATCCCTACATCTTATAAATGCATTTGCAGTAGCCAATCAAGGTCTTCCCAGAATAATGGGGTGACCTTTGGAAGGGTCCTTTGATTCTGTGACCATAAAGTCCAGAGGATATTCCCATGAAGCCACCGATACAGTGATGTCATCTAAGATCCTAACAGGCTGCACCATAGTGTGATATGCTAATTCTAGCATTGTTGGAGTAGGGCAGAGGAACTGTCCTAAAAGGAGATTTTCTAAAACTGTGGTAGTCATCAGGTTAATAGTAGCTCCTAGATCGATAAGTGTATTTCCTATGGTGGTGTTATTGATGATAACAGTCACCATAGGGTTTCCTGGGTTTGAATACTTGGGGATTCTAGGTTTGTTTGCTATGTAATCTGACATTTCACCTATTACATGAATTGTTGGAGGGTCTTTTTGTTTTCTACTTGGTCTTTTAATACATAGTTCCTTTATTACTTTACTATAGATTGGGATATCCTTAATGGCTTGTAACAAAGGGATCTTAATACAAATATTTTTCAATTCGTTAATGATATCATACTCTGGACAAGTTATGGGTTTCTCTATTACTAGATGCTCCGGATATGGGGGTGTTTTTCCTCCTATAATTACTTCTTCATGTGAATGGTTTTGTGTTGAATATTTAGGGATAAACACATCTTCAAGAATGGCATCATTCAAAACTTCACTAGGTATATCTTCTTCTTCATTCTCTTCTCGAATAACAACTGATGACTTGGGATAATCTTGCAAAACTCTTCCAGACCGTAACTGAATCTCATGTACTGCTGCGGTTGAAATGGAATATGATGGAAGAGGTAGCAACCCAATGCTATTAAGGGCTTGATATGGCTTGTTGTTAGGATTTGGTATCGGTTGTGCAGGTAATATTGTGGGCCTCAGAGGATTCATATTCTGGAAATGGTGAGGCTGATTTGTGATAGGGGTTAGTGAAGGAGGTACAAATCTAGGAAAGAGTTGCTAGATATTAGTTGGGTAAGGATAGTTAGGCATGGGAGGAGGTGGTTGAGCATAAGCTTGTCCTCTCCATCCATGTGGCCATTGCTGTTGTTGAGCATTCTAAGGAGGATATTGCGGTGGCCAATTTTTTCAACTTGAAGTGTTCCATTGTTGAGGAGGTTGATAAGGATAGTAATAGGGTGGGATTTGTGATGATGGATCTTGATATGATGGTTGATCTCTAAGTTCCCAAGGCCTTCTAGATGTCTCACCAAAGTTTCCACTCTTATATACAGCTTGCAACCCAGGAAACGATGGATAATTATAAGTTGGATGTTCTTTTGTACAGAGTTGACAAACTGAAACATTATTTAATGGACGTTCTCGTTGGGGATGTTTAGTTTGACCACTAGGACAGAAAACACTCATTGCTGCACGCTCTTCATCCTTTCTCTTTTTAGCTTGTAGTGCATCTAGTTGAGAACCCATAGCTCCTAAGAGATCTATTTGAAATTTTCTAATAGGTTTCCCAACTCAACCCTTGTAACTCCACCAGGACCGGATGTGTTTCCTTTTAGGTTCCTAGCATAAGATTCTTGAAAATGTCTTCCACTTTTCCCTCTGCTCCTAGAGTAATTCCTACATAGATGACAAATATGTGCAAAAGACTTATGAGATATGTCTCGTGCTTCCATGAGATTAAGGTTTTCTAAGAATTCTTTTGAGATTCCCTTGAGGAAGAGTGTTCTTACTGCATCTTCCCCAAGATCACTATATTTGGATTTATGTAACACATAGTTAAATATTTCGAGATAGTCTTCTAGGCTCTCATCTTCAAGTTGTTGTATTTTGAAAATATCATTGCATGAGTCCTTAGGTTTACAGTAATCCTAATATTTCCGTAGAAATGCATTATTCATGTCTTCCCAAGTTCTAATACTAGATTCTCCTAATCCCATGAACCATCGAAGAGTAGAGTCTTTTAATGTGGCAGGAAAGAGTTTTAGTTTTTGGCCATCTTGTAGGTAATTATAGCTCCTACACAAAATGTCAAATTCGAATACGAATGTATCCGGATCCTCACTACTCTTCCCATAAATGGTTGGTAGTGAGGAGGGAGGGATGTTCTTCATGGTTACATCTTGTGCAGTGTCTAAGATTGGGAATCCAAAAGTACCTTTAGTTCTAACCTATCTCTCTCTTGTCGGACATGATCTTCATTTTCATCCTCCATGAAGACTCGATTGCCAAAGAGAGAATACCTAGGTGGTTCCTTTCTTGGTGAATATGGGATGTCCCAACGCTCTGTTTCAGGGAAAATATTTCTCTTTTTAAGAGAAGAATTATCAGCTATGTGGGAGTCCAGTTTTGTAGGTCCTACAGTTTTTGTCTCAATATGTGAAACAACTATGTTCGCAGAATTTTCAAAAAGAGCATCTACTTTTGCAGGATCAATAAAGTCTACAAGGTTTGGACCACCTACTATTGAAAAGTAGTGTCTTTGGGTTTTTGAAATAATGGGGTTTGGGAGGTTCTGAAGTTTAATCCTTTTGAGTTTCCTCTTTCCTAAGTTTAGTATCAATATGAGTTTGAGGTTCTTCTAGTGGAATTTATTTATGAATAGATTGTTCTGATGTGTCTATGGTTTCCCCTAAATGATTTCCAGAAAGGATTTCCTTCGCTTTCCACGTAGGACTATCTCCTTTAGGTGTCTTTCGATACCTTTCTGTTGAGTTAGTAGTTGGGATGGCACGCCCCCTATATAGGTTAGTAGGAATTTTAGTAGGGATTTTAGTAGGAAGGATATTTTTAATGTATTTGATGGCTAATTTATATGTCTCAAACTATGGATATGTTTTTTTGAGATTCAATTAGTTCATTTAATATTGTCAACCTGAAAAGATTCGTTTTAGTCTTATGAGACACTGGCACTATATGTGCAAAGCAAATTGTCTTACTTTGTCTAATTTATTGTCCAATTTATGATTTCTATAATGAAGTTATATGACTTTATTTTATTTTATTATTTATCTTTTTAACTTAAGTATTTAGATACCTCTATTTAACTAAATTATTTTCTAAATAAATTAATAAATCAATGAAATAAATTGATCTTTTGTTTTAAAGTATATATATAAAACATGTAAATTGGGTTTTGTTTATACTTTATGAAGAATATATATAATCTAATATTTATAAAAGCTTAAATGAATTTCAAATAGCTAGTATATAGAAAATATGAAATATGACTAATGCTTCTAAAATAACTTAATATAAATATAATAAAATGTACACTTTTTAATGCAAAATTTCTTAACACAATGATTGTTAAGATGCAGTGATATATATTCAAGACCAAATATAAATTACGTGACAATATATCTATGATAAACGTGTTTAGGATTTTAAATGTTCCAATACTAAATACTAATTGAATATTAGAACCATATAGATATTAAATGTAATCTATGAAGAGTATGAGAATCAACGCTTATGGTAGTCCACGCTGGAATTTCCAACTATAATAAAGTAACAACGATGGATTGATATATAATGAAAATTATAAGTGCACGGAAAACTTCTAGGTCGAACTATTTTATTACCGTGTATGCAGTAGGGTAAGAAAACGAGCAGAGGTTAAGTACAAAATTAAACAGGCACATAAGAAGTTTGCAGAAGTTAAATACAAAATTCTAGATTAAGTTTATCAGAATTTATCAAATTGTAGCTAAGATTAAGTTTCTATCGTGATCGCCGATCAGCTGTATGGCAAATTGGGGAGGTAAGTATATTACTTCCAGTTCAGTAGTAACAGATTGATCGCATTAGAAAGATTAAGAAGAACACAAATGTATGCTGCATAACATAATCCTGTAAACACAATATATAAAAGAATGCACTTTGGATAATATGTGGATTGTTAGCCTTACTGTGGCGTTGCGAGAGTTCAGATCTGTAGTATGCTTTGTCCAATCAATATATTATCAAATTAATATACAGGAAAATAACACAAGAACACAGACTAGTGAATGAAGAGCTAATATAAATAAGATGACTTACTTCTCAAGAGTGGGTCCTCTCAGAGAGTTAATCTTTCTCACAGCTTCACAGTTCACACAGAATACACAGCTTTTATATTATGACAGAGTTCTGTTACAGAATGAGTGTATATCCCCATTTTTTTACAATGGCGATGGTATATATATTGCTATAAGAGCATATATGATGTAACAGCTGGCCCTAACAATTTATTTTTAAACTTAATTACATAACCGATGTCTTATACAGATCATCGTATATCAAATCAATGTATTAGAATTATAATTGACTTCGTTGCCACTTCGATGAGTGTTCTGGAAAGATTCTTGGAAGTTGTTGAATCAGGATTAAATTGTTGCAACTTCTCACAATGAGATACCCACTTCAACAAGTGTGCTGCAAGATTCCTGGAAGTTGTTTTACTGAATATTTACTAACGAATGAATAGTCAAATTGCCATGTCGCGACTAACAATAGCTTGAGTTTCTGGTGGCATATCTCCCATCTCATCTTCCTTTAAAAACCTGTCTTAAACCTTGCAGAAACACTTCATGAAAAGACAACTTTAACCTTTAAATACTAACTTTTATTATTTAAATAAGAATTAACTATTATGACTCACACATAACATTAGGAAGAGTTCTGATAAAAGATTGGAACAGTTGGAGGTAGGAAAATAGGGAAATATGTACATATGTAGGATAAAAATGAGTAAATAATATGTCAATTTGGAGGCTCATCATTTCCCAGACCAATTCAATTGTATGTCCTCATACAAATCATCTTCTAGTTCTCCAAGATATACTGAAGTCCAATTATATGCTCGATACCGATAATCATCTTCAGCATGATATCCCAGATTTCTATCAATTTCTCTCCACTGGAAAACTTCCTCTTGATTATTCCATTGAAATGTTGCCTTATACCTCCATGAAGAACACCACAACAAAGGATAATGGAATTTTAACCCTATCCGTTGATTTCCATGCATGTTTATTGAATTGATGTATAGATCTGCACGTGCCAATGCCATTTGAAGATGAGGATAACCTGTTGGATTACGATTTCATAATGGATTTGGAAGATGAGCCCAAATATGTCTGGACACAAATAATGCGTGAATGGAGTATGTCCCAACAATGTTTGTATAGATTTGAATAGCCTCTTGACAATTCATGTTAATATGAATGGGGTCCCTAGGATCCTGCAAAAGTTCCTGATAATCTGTTATTATCATAGAAGGAAAAGGGTATTCTCTTCGAACAAATAGGTCTAAATTGAGTTCATCCTTAGTGTGAGCCTCCATTTCTTTGTTATACTGAATCAATCCATAAATAAAAGATGCTAATGCTCTTAAATGGATATCACCGATATATGGATTAGGATTCCATCTCAATGCATTAGGTAACAAGAAATTTTGAAGATATAGTTCCACTAGAAAATTTTGTTCATGTATTGTGGACTCGCGGAAAACATCAAGGAATTCTTGAGGAGTAGAGATAATATATGTTTTCCATAAGGCCAACCATGTGAGTTGAAATTTGACCCATCTATCCAATAATTGCATTGAATGAATTCGAGGAGGCATTCGGCAAGCTGAAGCCTCCAATCCCAATAAACATGCACCTTGTAATCTCTCTTCAGTTGTTAATAATTTTTCCTTGTAGATCTGAATTTGGCCCTTCCATTTATTCACTTGTTGAAAATATACTGAAAACAACATCTTTTTAACCGATTCATGACCTGTTCTCGGTTCTCTACATCAGCAATCTCCAGATTTAATAGTTCATCACTACTACTATAATCAGATGAATCCAGTTGTACTTGCATAAAAGCATGTACATCATCCAATATAGAATTTACAATCTATTGAGCCTCTAGGAGTATGTTGATAGAATCTGTTTTCTTATTTTTTAATGCTCGGTTTTTTACTTTCAAATGTTTATTTTTAGCTTTGAGCTTCTTATTTTCTTCTACCAGTTTATAATACTTGTTCCTTCCTGCCTTATGCTTCCTTCCATAAGAAATTTCAAGATTTCAACTCTGGCCATAATCATAAGTATCAATGATGAATTGGGTGATGAAGGAGTTGTACTAGATATGTCAGTTTCTGATGATGATATGATGATACATGCAGATGGTTCCCCAATTTGAAATCTTGTGGAGTTGGGTCTTGGAATTCTAATCTCTTGGGCATCCTCCAGACTGATTTCTGCTTCAGTGAATGGTCCGGTCTTAAGGAATTGAGGCAAAATTGGTAGGACCCTAGCAGTGGGTTTCCTACTAACCCTTAGTTGACTCATCTTGATTTGAATTGAAAGTTTTCTTGGAGTAGTTATAATTCTAGTTGGAATATTATAACTGGAGGTGAAATTGAAATAGTAAGATGGTTTATGAGGTTGGGAAAGTTTTTGCAAAGGAAGGTAAAATAAGGATGAGAGGATAATGGTAGTGAAAGGATAGGTAATAGTTATGAAATAGAGTTCAAAAATAGAAATTCAAACTTAAATAACAAAACTTAATATTCAAAAGCAATATTACCTTATAGTTTGCAAGAATACTTGAAGCCTTTATTCTGAAATCTTCTCTTGATAATATTCGGTCAAAATACACAACCTGCTTTGAAGTCTTCAATTCTTTAGTCCACAAAAATACTTGGATTGCCTTCAACTTTCGATAATTGAATCCCTTAGCCAAATATGTAGGAATGATGTTAGAAATATCTTGGCATACTGGTCCATATAATTTTTTTTCTCTAAATATTGATGTAATTCCATAATTCTAATACTTATTTTTTTGAAAAACACTTGATCAAAGGTATTGATGCCAAAACTGAAGTAGGGTTTTTTTTTGTTTTTATTATTTTTTTATTATGATGATGATATTTGCCGGAAAACCGATTTTCAAATACCAACAATCCCAACAATGCCCGAAAACCAGGTTTTCACTATTGGATTTTTTTCTTTTTTTCTTTTCTTTTTTTTGTAACACAAAAATTTAGATATATACAAATATATGCAATGCAATGATAGAAAAGTTTCTAAGAAGAAACAGTAGGAGGTGAAAGCTCCACCCGCTTCACTACCTCAAATTTAAATTGACGTATCATTTCTTTAACAAAGTCTTCTTGGATAATGGTTTCCTATACAAACGTAGTTGATGACCATTTACCATAAATGGAACTCTTTCATCATCGATTGTTTTCACTTTCACATATCCATTATCATAAACTGTATCAATTTCATAAGGTCCCATCCAAAGAACACAAAATTTTCCCTTAAAATCCTTATATCGAGAATCGAACAAGAGTGCCCAGTCCCCGTCTTGAAATTTCTTCGTCTTAATGAACTTATCGTGCCATTTCGCTCTTTGTTGTTGAACAATAGCAGTTTGTTGTATAGCGTCTTGTCATAGTTCATCAAGCTCATTTAATTGGTCTAAGCGATGTTGTTGAGATTCTGTAAGATTCATGTTCACTTGTAATGCTATTTGCAATGTTTGAATCTCAAATTTAATTGGAAGAACTACATGTTTTCCATATACTGACTCATACGGGGAGAATCCTGTAGTGTTGTGCCATGTTGTCCTATATGCCCATAATGCCTCTGGTAGTTTCTCAGCCCAATCCTTTCGATGGAGCTTTACTGTCTTTTTAAGAATGGTCTCTAATACTTTATTAGTGACTTCCACTCAAGACCGTTAGCTTGAGGATGGTAAGGAGTATATTTCCGGTGCCTGATCTTATGTTTTTAGGTGATTGATTGTATTAATTTTGAAGTAAACTGTGCTCCATTGTCTGTGACAATCTCTCTTGGTACCCCAAAACATACAAATATATCTTCATATAGGAAATCAACAACCACCTGTTCGGTTTCCCTAGGAAGAGCTTTAGCTTCGACCCACTTAGTTACATAATCAGTGCACACCAAGATGTATTTTTTTTGTCGTGAAGGTGGGTTGATAGGTCCAACAAAATCGAGGGCCCATTTTTCAAAAGGTTCTATCAAAACCTGAGGTTGTAACAACATCTCATTAGGCTGACTTGGTTTACCGATGTGTTGACAAATGTCACAGCTTCGAACATACTTCTTAGCGTCTTGAAATATAGTTGGCCAATAATATCCCAAATGCAGCACTTTATTGGCAGTTCGTTTATCTGTGAAATGTCCTCCGCATGGATCATCATGGCAAGATTTTAGTATGTCAAAAACCTCATCTTCTCGTATACAACCTCGAATAACATGATCTGGTCCTGTATGAAAAAGTTATGGTCCTGTATGAAAAAGTTGACCTTGCACCCAAGAGTACATGGCACTTTGTCGAATCACCTTCTGTTTTTCTCTCCAAGAGAGATTAAGTGGAAGCTTTCCTGCAACTAAGTAGTTAGCAATATCTGCAAACCATGGCGAGTTTGATAATGCAAATAAATGTTCATCAAGAAATGCGTCTTCTACCATACTATTATCACCTTCATTTGAAATATGAGAAAGAAAGTCAGCTACCACATTTTCTCTTCCTGGTCTACCTTGTACAGTAATATCGAATTCTTGAAGTAGAAGCAACCATTGGGTCACTCTCCCATTAGTAATCAGTTTATTCATAAGATATTTAATGGCAGCGTGATCTGTATGTATGAATATTGGATAACCAGTTATATAATGTCGAAATTTATTGATAAAAGAACAACAACAAGAAACTCCTTTTCAGTTAGTGTATAGTTAAGTTCTACGGGAGCAAGGTTCTTGCTAACATAATGATAATGCATTATAGTTATGTAATGTTACTAATCAAAGTTATATATATTGAATTTAGTATAAATATGATAATGCATTATAGAAATATCTATTTGAAGGCGGTGCTATCTTTTATGGGAATGATAACAGCACTCCCATAGCCCTCACCATACTTTTCTTTAGCTCTGCACTTGGATCCTAAAACGTGCACCTGGCCGGTTTCTCTTAAAAAAGTTTGGCCGTTAGTTGCAGGACACGATCTGCCACTCTTCCTATCTTAGCTCCACGTTGCACAACTCAGTGTGATGGGCTTAGGGGACTCCTTCTTATAGGAGGAGGAGGAGCTCGATCGCGGGTGGCCCTTTCTTTCCTTAGCACGAGTAGGGAATGAAGAACACGACCGTTCATTTATTCTTATTGTATCGACCTTACAGAGGTGGTTGTCAGTTTTCATTTCATTTCTCTGTATACGTTTTCATGAGGTTGTATGGGGAAAAGGATCCCTGCGTATTCTCTCTCTGACTGATTGTTGTATGCATTTGCACTATTCGATTTTGTTGCTTGGGCGATGCGCAGAGGTGATGCCATCGAACCCTGTGCATATGTTATATGCATTGCATTATTTATTTGCTGCTTGGGAAATGCCCCTGGATAATGGTATTGATCCCTCGGTAGGTGTTATGAAGTGTATATATATATAGGTTTGTTACACAGTACCTCCCAAATCGTGATATTGATGATTCGATTCATTATAAGCCAGAACCCTCGTGTTGATAAATTTGTGGTCTAAATTCAGGTGTGGACATTCTACACGGTGCATGGACTGCGGATAGGATGGTTGTAATAGCCTGATCCAAAAGCGGTGGTCCCTTTGCATGCAAACTGGGCATCAACCCTTGAGTCCTATTTTCTAAAGTGTTTTAATTAAAAACCAATGACTGTAAATACTTTTTGTGCCACGGCTATGTTGCTGCTGGGAACTAAATGTATATCGCTGCATGCTTTTGATGAAATAACCCTCCCCACTTTTATAAATATATCTTGATGCTGCTACGATTCAAGTGTAGATCTCTGCTTGTAGTTTTGAGGATAGCACGGGCCTCTGTTTTCTCTGCAAGATCTCTAAATTGGTGAAATGAAAATCACATTCGCTACTTTTGTAGAGAGAAAACACAAATATGTCTTGTATGATTGAATTCAGGTGTGGACATTCTACACGGTGCATGGACTGCGGATAGGATGGTTGTAATAGCCTGATCCAAAAGCGGTGGTCCCTTTGCATGCAAACTGGGCATCAACCCTTGAGTCCTATTTTCTAAAGTGTTTTAATTAAAAACCAATGACTGTAAATACTTTTTGTGCCACGGCTATGTTGCTGCTGGGAACTAAATGTATATCGCTGCATGCTTTTGATGAAATAACCCTCCCCACTTTTATAAATATATCTTGATGCGGCTACGATTCAAGTGTAGATCTCTGCTTGTAGTTTTGAGGATAGCACGGGCCTCTGTTTTCTCTGCAAGATCTCTAAATTGGTGAAATGAAAATCACATTCGCTACTTTTGTAGAGAGAAAACACAAATATGTCTTGTATGATTGAATTCAGGCCTCGATTGGTATTTTTGTTTGGCTTTTCTCTGTGGTTGTTGCGCCGTTGTGGAGAATAACTTCGTGTGTTATTTCATTTTAGTTATTTTTCATTCCTGCTACGTGAGCCTTCTTAGGCGCGAACCATATCTCAGTGTGAGTAAGATTTCTACCTGTGACTTAAGCAATCGATCTCTGCGTTAGATAGTATTAGAATCTCGAGTAAGATCTTTTTTATAAGTTGATGTTATATGCTGGATTACTCCGGTGTGAGTCATTTTCATCCCGAACGAGAACAGACTGTAACTCCGTTGGAACGATGATATCGATCCTCCTTATTATAGTGGCGGGTGCTTAGTTGTTTTTATTTCAATGTTTAAAATTACACTTGCGCGGAGTAGCCACTGTAAGGGTTTGTGGAAGGTCGTATTGGCAATAAATCAGAAATACGATTGTAACGATGGTTTTGCATTTTATGCTTAGATTGATAACGATCTCGATGTAATCGTGTGGTTCTATTTTATGCCTATTCGTTGATTATTGGTGAATTGTTTAGTGATTTTGTGACTTCTGAGTGATCGGCTGCCAGTCATAAATGAATATGAGTTAATATTTTCTTCAGAGGTTAGTTCTATATTTAGATTACCTCTGCAAGAAGATAATACCCCACAGCATTTTCATCTCTGCTCCAGATCGAAGGAATCAATCAACCGTCTGCTTATATGAATATGATCCCATTTTCCACCGACTATTTCTAATATATATATTACTTATGCGATGAAACCATAATTGTCCTTATTTTCACAATTATAAATATTTATTTCTACGATGTGGAAGTTGCGAAGAGATCATGGGATGAATGGCGTAAATGCTAGTTCTGGTTTTGTGCTCGATTTATATATATTATTGATGTATGCTAATTTATGATCTTAATTATATACCTGCTTTGTGAAGGCTTGGGAAGGGCATAGCCTGGAACGCTATCTTCGTTGGGCTATTATAATCCCTATGTTTTCTTATTATTACTTATATATGTTCTAATAAAGACCTCAGCTTGGGTGCTAGTGTATAAATCCTTCCAATGCTTTAGACCTGGAAATTGTTTTTCTTTCTACCTGCTCCTTCTAGAAACAGCCGCAGTTTGTGAACGATCACTTTCGTTGCTACATTCAATACTGCAAGCAGTTGTTACAACTCTTTCACTGATTTAAAACGAGAAATATTTTTGGTTCGTGGACATATGAACACATAACACGTTAGTCATACTCTATTATAATCCAAGTATAGAGGTTAGAATTGAATGCATGTTGCAGTAGTTTATTATATGAGGGATTTATTTATATATATTCCTTTGGGATATTTGTCATTACGTAAAGAATTGTTCTTACTACAACTCACCAAATATCTTAACGATCATATGGGGTTAAATGTTGTTACCAAATATCTTAACGATCATATGGGGTTAAATGTTGTTAAATGGATGTTGTTCAACCCACGCTCACCGCATATGTATGATGTGGATCCCATGAAGGCTAAATGAGGAGAAATGGGGTATAATAAGATCTTATTATTTACATATGTGTATGGTATGAAGAACCGTAATAAGTTTCCATGCTTAATATGATCCTTAAGAGAAAGGGCCTTGTAATAAGTTGCATAAACTTGTTTGTCGAAAAGAAAACTCTCTAGGAGAGATGCCTTGAGAAAGAATGAAATTGCAACGACTAAGTTGCAGGATGTAATCTCTTCTTGAATATCTTAATACAAAACAACCTCTTGTGGATGTAGCCCAAGTTGTGGGTGAACCACCTATATGATTGTCTTGTCTTATGTGTTATGTGTTGTTGTCTATCTAGATGCATCTATTTGTTGTAAAGTTCTTTACTGTCATGGAAACTCTATATAAGAATCTGAATTGTAAGAATGATAGTCATTACTTGGATTCCCTCGTATGATTGGCGTTGGTTAGATGTTGGTTTCTAACTAGATGCATTTAACTTTAAGTCACACCGTCTCACTTGAATTAAGTAAGTATCTAGTTATGCATGATGTTATTATTTTCCATTTGGTTAGCTTTTTGTGTTTCATCTGTTTAATTTCCCTTGAAATTATGATGGCTTGAAGTCTTCATCATTAAGCATATTTAATTTCATAGTTAAGGAAATTTTTATTGATCGTGAATTGTACTTCTCATATATTTCAACTTCAAACTAATATGTTAGTTGCTATTTACGATGGTTTTCACGGATTCAAATTATTCTGTAAGTATAGGTGTTGGTCGAAGATTTTTTTACTAGAGTAGAAATGATGGCAATGTTTATGTTTCTAATGGGTAGTAGATCAACATTATGAGTTGTATATTGATAGTTAAAGTGGTTCATGATCTTCGTGTTGATAAATAAAGTTTTATTTATAATCACAATTAAACAAATTAATGTTAGAAGTTATGAAATGTTATAATAACGCCTTAGAAAAAAAAAGAGAATATAGATAGTGTAGATACATTTGACCCTAATGATGATTTAGGCGCTTAGAAAATTTTTAAAAATTCTATGAAAATTTGGGTATGTGTCATGTGGTATCAGAGCTGTAGGTTACAACACTCGGGCTTGATGGGCTCAACATGAAATAAGTGGGTGTTAAATTTGACTAATCAAATTATTTGGTTTCATTTTTGGATGCATGGACAAGGAGTGAAGTCATTTAAACATGCAGCCGCAAGCTCTCCAAAAGGGGTAAAGATAAGTATTTTAGTTATTAAAGCAAAGTAGTTGATGTGCAAATCTAAATTGATATGTGAGTATTGTGTATCTTCAATTTGATAAGATTTGGCCCCTGTTAATGAAAATTGTTTTGATGTTGGATGTTAATGATAATACTTTGACCCTAACTAAAAGTGCAGTATATATATATCCTTATATATGTGAAGTTACATTTATGTATATGTGAAGTTACTCTTATATCAATATGAAGTTATTTTATTTATCCATATGAAGTGATAGGATGTCCCAAAATATAGGCTAGATTATAAATGTTGAGATATTCATCACCGTAGAATGCATAATATGGTCATCCTTTAGAACGGTTTATACTCCTATAGATCATAATGTGTTTTCAATAAAATGTTTCATGTTTAGGACTAAACATGTTAAAAGGAATATGGAGAATTAGAAAGTGAAGTTTAGAGGTTACTTGAATACACTGTTGATAAGTATTGTCATCTTGTTAAAGATTCGAATGTTATTGCTTAACAAAAATTGTATTTCATTCCAGAATTTAATTACTTATTTATAATTTTATTATGCAAATGATTGTAAGAGTTGTTATATTTTCGAATAAAGGTTATTGTGCACCAAGTTAATGGATCTTGTAAATAGTAGGAGTTTGATTTTAAGGAAAGGAGAATCCTAATCTTTTTGTAAATGATTGAACATGAGATCTTTTAAACATCTAAAATTATTGAGAAAAGTCTTCAATTTGAAGTGAATATATGTACAAATAGTCATTTTAAATTATGAAACTAACATGTTTTTGCATCAGAATGAATCTCACATGTTCTAGGTTACAAGTCATGTGTAAGTCGTGAACTAATTACTGGGCTTGGATGATTAAACATTATTCTTGCTTATGAAAATCGTCATTTTGTTAAATTATTAAAGATTATTGTTACTTAATATCAATTCTACAAAAAAAACTTCTTATGGTGTTTAAAATTTCCAGGATAAAGGTGTGTTATTGTATGAGTTTGGAAGCAATATTCCTAGGGGTTAAACTAGCATTATTTTAGAAATACATTATGATAGACCTTTGTGGGGTAAGTTACAGTTTCTAACAAATTAATGAGTATCAAGATCTTGTTGATAGTTTGATGAATATAATTTTAACCTTGTTGTGATTGATTGAGCATGGGGTCTTTTAAAAATCCTTAGATGATAAGTCTCAATTCAAAATAAATCCATATGTGTTTGATGCGAACATGTTTTCAACAGATTTGACCTCAGACTCACTTCAAGGATATTAAAGAGTTTTACGTCAAGATAAAGTAGAGAGGATGCATAAACTAATTGAACGAGCATGCGTATAATGCTATGGAACTAATATGCTCAACAGTCAAGCAATTGAAGCAAAGAATTTTTTTTATATACTAACATTTCAGGAAGTGATCTTAACCTCAACTGATGACATGACCAAGAAGAACGTTTAGTATAAAAGCATGTATACAAATAAGTTGGTTTGAATCGCTCCAAAGTAAGCAATGATTTCCTTTTTATTTTATCACGAGTAGTGAAGAGGTTTATGATTGATGATGTGTAATCATCAAAATGCAAAGAAAATGATGAGCGAATCTAATTTTGGTTGCTATTTTGTGGCATACAGGAATTAATAAATGGTTTGTCATAATGAGGTGTTTCCTGGACTCAAACGAGAAGGTTTGAGAGGAAGGGAAATTATCTCCGGGCTCAGGTAGAGCCGACAGCATCATGAACTCAGTAACTAGCTTGTTGGTATGGAACAACTTACCCTTATTGTGTTCATGTTCCCCATGGAAGTGGAACAGAGCAGGTAGCTCGTTGAATGTTATACTGACCCAAAAGACCTAGGCAATCTTTATATCCATCGAATTGAGCAGGTAGCTCTTCTACAATGTTTCTGTAGAAATATTTCCTCATGTGCATTAGGTGATGACTGAGAAGATTCGATGAGGGGAAGCTATGTTATGAGTTGCAGAGTAAAACTGTCATATTTCTGCTGTATGCAGATGGTATTCTTGCCAGGTGTTGGCAAAGGACTCGTGTTTTTGTAAGCAAGTCTCCATGATTGCAGAAATACAAAGAGTGCTATGTACGCAAGTCTACATGATTGCAGAAGTACATAAGCATGATATGTATGGAAAGCCCCCACGATGGTGGAAATACATAAATGTTTTTGTATGGCAAGTCTCCACGATTGTGGAAATACATAAAAATTTTGTATGCAAGTCTCCATAATTGCTGAAGTACAAAGAGGTTTGGTGATCGCAAGGTTTGAATGGTTTAAACGATGATAATGATTTGTCTTGTAAAAAGTATTTATGTGTGAATTGCTATGAAGGATAGAATAAGCAAAATTATTTCCTCAAAAGGTGAGGAAGAATGATGAATGATTACTATTTTGAAAATTTGTATACTCATGTAGTACTAAAGAACGTTGGAAGATCTTGTATGATCTGTGTAATGCGTAGGATATAAGTGAAAAGAGGTTGCGGGAAAATTGCAAAATCTAAAGATGATCAAAGCATGAGAACAAAGGAAAGAGGAGGCGGTGATTGAATGCAAAGGACAAACCGATGAACACCGAGGACGGTGTTATCTTTAAGGGGTGGAGTGTGTAACATCTCTCCAATTTGACCCTAATTATTATTATTATTATTGTAAAAAAATTATAATTATGTAAATAGGCCATGGTGAGGAGCTCAAGGCCAAGGCCCCACCAGTGGACCTCGAGTTAGTGTCATGATTATAAGTTTTAGTTAAGACTACAAAAATTAAAAATAATAAATGCGACTGAACGATAAATGACCAAACCCATCCAAAAGAAAATGTCAAATGGTTTGAAAGCCATGGTTTGATGACATATGCTGTCATGGTACCACAAGAACTTAGTAAACACTAACGTTCACGAAATTTTACTTATCCTTGTCGTTATCGGTTAGTCGTAGAGAGGTCCGGTCGAGGTTACCCATAACTGTCGAGGGGTAGTAAGTGTCTCCTACGACCTAAAACTTAACACTAATTTAATCTATGCTAACAGCTGTTAAGTAAAACTGAGGAAATCATTTGGATGTCCTTGACATCTTAGTCCCGGTAGAGGACGTTAGGGTTTTCATCATCGAAAACCCACTAGATCTAATTATTAGCGTAAGTTAAGCTATTTTATCATTTTAAGAAATATTATTAGCAATGATATTTATATACATTAATGCATTATGATTAAAAGGCAAGGAGAAACAATATCAGAATGACGAGATGGTTATATAGAATTATAAAACATTATGATTATTTCATAAATGTTAATATTATTAATATTTTATAAACCTATCTACAGTACAGTGTAAATACATTTAAAATTGATGGTATCCTATAATGTTATAATGTTATAAAAGTACCTTTATGCTTTGGCATTAAGTGGTTAGTAACTTTATAAAATCCTTAGGGAAAGGAAGAAAGTATTTAATAAAAAGAGAGACATTTTATAAAAATTATTAATACAATCAAAAAACCAAATGTTCTTGCTTGTTAGTTATATTATTTGCTATTATGCATGAAATACTATTGATATTTTATATAGTTATGAAATATTACTACTGAAAGTTATATATATTGAATTTAGTATAAATATGGTAATGCATTATAGAAATATCTATTTGAAGGCGGTGCTATCTTTTATGGTAATGATAACAGCACTCCCATAGCCCTCACCATACTTTTCTTTAGCTCTGCGCTTGGATCCTAAAACGTGCACCTGGCCGGTTTCTCTTAAAAAGTTTGGCCGTTAGTTGTAGGACACGATCTGCCAGTCTTCCTATCTTAGCTCCACGTTGCACAACTCAGTGTGATGGGCTTAGGGGACTCCTTCTTATAGGAGGAGGAGGAGCTCGATCGGGGGTGGCCCTTTCTTTCCTTAGCACGAGTAGGGAATGAAGAACACGACCGTTCATTTATTCTTATTGTATCTACCTTGCAGAGGTGGTTGTCAGTTTTCATTTCATTTCTCTATATACGTTTTCATGAGGCTGCATGGGGAAAAGGATCCCGATGTATTCTCTCTCTGACTTATTGTTGTATGCATTTGCACTATTCGATTTTGTTGCTTGGGTGATGCCATTGAACCCTGTGCATATGTTATATGCATTGCATTATTTATTTGCTACTTGGGTAATGCTCCTGGATAATGGTATTGATCCCTCAGTAGGTGTTATGAAGTATATATATATATAGGTTTGTTATACAGTACCTCCCAAATCGTGATATTGATGATTCGATTCATTATAAGCCAGAACCCTCGTGTTGATGAATTTGTGGTCTAAATTCAGGTGTGGACATTCTACACGGTGCATGGACTGGGGATAGGATGGTTGTAATAGCCTGATCCAAAAGCGGTGGTCCCTCTACATGCAAACTGGGCATCAGCCCTTGAGTCCTATTTTCTAAAGTGTTTTAATTAAAAACCAATGACTGTAAATACTTTATGTGCCACGGCTATGTTGCTGCTGCGAACTAAGCGTATATTGTTGCATGCTTTTGACGAAATAACCCCCCCCACTTTTATAAATATATCTTGATGTTGCTACGATTCAAGTGTAGATCTCTGCTTGTAGTTTTGAGGATAGGGTAGGCCTCTGTTTTCTCTGCAAGATCTCTAAATTGGTGAAATGAAAATCATATTCGCTACTTTTGTAGAGAGAAAACACAAATCTGTCTTGTGTGATTGAATTCAGGCCTCGATTTGTATTTTTGTTTGGATTTTCTCTGTGGCTGTTGCACCGTTGTGGAGAATAACCCCGTATGTTATTTCATTTTAGTTATTTTTCATTCCTGTTGCGTAAGCCTTCCTAGGCGCGAACCATATCTCAGTGTGAGTAAGATTTCTACCTGTGACTTAAGCGATCGATCTCTACGTTAGATAGTATTAGAATCTCGAGTAAGATCCTTTTTATAGGTTGATGTTATATGCTGGATTACTCCGGTGTGAGTCATTTTCATCCCGAACGAGAACAGACTGTAACTCTGTTGGAACGATGATATCGATCCTCCTTATTATAGTGGCGGGTACTTAGTTGTTTTTATTTCAATGTTTAAAATTACACTTGCGCGGAGTAGCCACTGTAATGGTTTGTGGAAGGTCGTATTGGCCATAAATCATAAATATGGCTGTAACGATGGTTTTGCATTTTATGCTCAGATTGATAGCGATCTCGTTGTAATCGTGTGGTTCTGTTTTATGCCTATTCGTTGATTATTGGTGTATTGTTTAGTGATTTTGTGACTTCTAGGTGATCGGCTGCCAGTCATAAATGAATATGAGTTAATATTTTCTTCAGAGGTTAGTTCTATATTTAGATTACCTCTGCAAGAAGATAATACCCCACAGCGTTTTCATCTCTGCTCCAGATCGAACGAATCAATCAGCCGTCTGCTTATATGAATACAATCCCATTTTCCACCGACTATTTTTAATATATATATTACTTATGCGATGAAACTATAATTGTCCTTATTTTCACAATTATAAATATTTATTTCTACGATGTGGAAGTTGCGAAGAGATCATGGGATGAATGGCGTAAATACTAGTTCTGGTTTTGTGCTCGATATATATATATTATTGATGTATGCTAATTTATGATCTTAATTAGGAAGACCAATTATCTTTTTGGCAAAGATGTATACCTAGATAATGATATACCTGCTTTGTGAAGGCTTGGGAAGGGCGCAGCCTGGAACCCTATCTTCGTTGGGCTATTATAATCCCTATGTTTTCTTATTATTACTTATATATGTTCTAATAAAGACCTCAGCTTGGGTGCTAGTGTATAAATCCTTCCAATGCTTTAGACCTGGAAATTGTTTTTCTTTCTACCTGCTCCTTCTAGAAACAGCCGCAGTTTGTGAACTATCACTTTTGTTGCTATATTCAATACTGCAAGCAGTTGTTACAACGCTTTCACTGATTTAAAACGAGATAGATTTTTCGTTCATGGACATATGAACACATAACACGTTAGTCATACTCTATTATAATCCAAGTATAGAGGTTAGAATTGAATGCATCTTGCAGTAGTTTATTATATGAGGGATTTATTTATATATATTCCTTTTGGGATATTTGTCATTACGTGAAGAATTGTTCTTACTACAACTCACCAAATATCTTAACGATCATATGGGGTTAAATGTTGTTAAATGGATGTTGTTCGACCCATGCTCGCTACATATGTATGATGTGGATCCCATAAGGGCTAAATGAGGAGAAATAGGGTATAATAACATCTTATTATTTACATATGTGTGTGGTATGAAGAACCGTAATAAGTTTCCATGCTTAATATGATCCTTAAGAGAAAGGTCCTTGTAATAAGTTGCATAAACTTGTTTGTCGAAAAGAAAACTCTCTAGAGATGCCTTGAGAAAGAATGAAATTGTAACCCCTAAGTTGCAGGATGTAACCTCTTCTTGAATGTTTTAATACAAAACAACTTCTCGTGGATGTAGCCCAAGTTGCGGGTGAACCACCTATATCGTTGTCTCGTCTTATGTGTTATGTGTTGTTGTCTATCTAGATGCATCTATTTGTTGTAAAGTTCCTTACTGTCATGGAAAATCTATATAAGAATCTGAGTTGTAAGAATGATCGTCATTACTTGGATTCCCTCGTATGATTGGCGTTGGTTAGATGCTGGTTTCTAACTAGATGCATTTAACTTTAAGTCACACCGTCTCACTTGAATTAAGTAAGTATCTAGTTATGCATGATGTTATTATTTTCCATTTGGTTAGCTTTTTGTGTTTCATCTGTTTAATTTCCCTTGAAATTATGATGGCTTGAAGTCTTCATCATTAAGCATATTTAATTTCATAGTTAAGGAAATTTCTATTGATCGTGATTTGTACTTCTCATATATTTCAACTTCATACCAATATGTTAGTTGCTATTTACGATGGTTTTGGTGTTGGTCGAAGATTTTTTTACTAGAGTAGAAATGATGGCAATGTTTATATTTCTAATGGATAGTAGATCGACATTACGAGTTGTATATTGATAGTTAGAGTGGTTTGTGATCTTCGTGTTGATAAATAATATTTTATTTATAATCACAATTAAACAAATTAATGTTAGAAGTTATGAAATGTTATAATAGTGCCTTATAAAAAAAAAGAATATAGATGGTGTAGATACATTTGACCCTCCCCATAATATTTAATGATGATTTAGGCGCTTAGAAAATTTTTAAAAATTTTACGAAAATTTGGGTATGTGACAATCCTGGTGTGAAAATTGAGGAGATTCCTTGAGAATAGTTTGATATTTTTTCTACATCAAATAAGGTAAAGAGAATAAGTTTACTAATTACACAATGAGGAGATTGCAAATTCCCCCAAGGAGAATTCAATGAGGTAGAGGAAAGTAGTCAAGCTCAAAGGCACAATATTAAAGAAACATTATGATAAACATAGCATGAAGGTGAGAGCATGGACAAAATTTCATGAACTAATCAATATGGACCCTCTCCCATGATTGCTTCTAAGGATTTTACTCAAATTGAAGAGGCTCAAGAGAGAACCTCATCATAGATGGGAATGTATGGGGGATGAATAGTTTGATAGTTTATGCTATAGGTTTTGCTATGGTGTACAATGTGTAAAAGATGGAGGTTTATTAAACCATTTTTTTGTATTTTTTTTAAATGAAAAAGAGTTTATGCTAGATCTTCCTTGGGAATAGTTTGATAGTCTTTCTACATCAAAGAAACATAGCATGAAGATGAGAGCATGGACACAATTTCATGAACTAATCAATATGGACCCTCTCCCATGATTGCTTCTTAGGATTTTATTTAAATTGAAGAGGCTTAAGAGAGAACCTTATCCATACCATCCTTGTGTGAAATCAAAATATATTCATGGTAATAATTATTGGTTTACATTTCATACTTCATCTTGGCTAGTGAATATGAGTTTTTTAGATGTGAAGTTGGGAATTATTCTTGTCAAATTCATTGTTGTCTATGCATGGATATTGCTGTAGGAATATGATAAAAACAAAAAGGCATGGGGGAATCTCAAATATTGTGAATGAAGAGAATTATTTACAATTCACCATACCTATAGAAATGATCTCCACTTGCAATGGAAACTGGTAGCTTGAATGTATCCACTAGATTCCAAGACCACTAAAGATGTTTGTTAGATTCCAAGAGTGATTTTGTGTCCAATAGATCAATGAGTGTCCAAAAAATAAATGAGTGTCCAAAAAATCAATGAGTGTCCAAAAGATCAATGAATGTGAGCCAATAAGCAACCTGGAAGAGCTTGAACCCGTGAAAGACAGAAAATTTCTTTTTTTTGGTAGCATTCCTAGGAACATAAAACTCTATTTTTTTAACTAGCACTAGATGCACGCGTGCATGTTTAAATGTGTGCATGCGTGTTTTTAGCACTTACACGTCATTAGCATGTATGCGCTAAAACAAATGCACACGCACTTGCATAACGTTTACAGCATTTATTAACCAGCATTTACACCATTTAATACCAACCAAACCTTCCCCCACTTCAAAAATATTTGCATACATTGGACTATACTTCAAAAGTGGATAAATGAATGGCTAAAGAGAGAGGTGGCTAAGGCTTCTAGGGATTTAAGGGTTTAGCATTTAAGGCGTAAGGTC
This sequence comes from Larix kaempferi, assembly GCA_027924585.1. Taxonomy (NCBI): domain Eukaryota; kingdom Viridiplantae; phylum Streptophyta; class Pinopsida; order Pinales; family Pinaceae; genus Larix; species Larix kaempferi. The sequence goes on from BSBM01000160.1 coordinate 2,177,314, forward strand.
TTAGGTATTTGTACTTTAAGGATTGTGGGTTAGGTTGTTTAGGAGTTAGGGTTGTGGGATTACAGGTTGAATGGTTCAATGGTTTATGGGTTAAGGGATGTAGTTCTTTAGGGAGAGTGAGAGGTAGAGAGAGATAGAGAGATGGGATATGGGAGAGATAGAGAGAAAGAGATCATGGGGTTAGGGG